>BMAV01019199.1:57138-134041 GCA_019973955.1 Trichonephila inaurata madagascariensis
AAAATTATCTCGATAGATTATTTTGGATTTATCTTATCTTTTTTTGAATGTAGGTGTTTATATATTTACTTCTTCCGATTCTTAACTTTTCCATTCACACCATTTTCGGCATTTTACGTTCTCTAAGGCAGTGCTCCGCACCTTTTTTATCGCTGCGGACCGGTCAACGTTTGATAATTTTACAGCGGCCCGCTGAGGGTGGGACACATTGATTGTTTATATTTTAGATTGTTTTGATTTTTAATTTAGTTACATTTAAATATGCCTTCAGAATAAAATACAGTTACACCAAAAATGAATAAAAGTGATTTAACGTGGAATATAAAGTGAAAGTTGCGCAAATCCGAGAGAAATGCACCACCTTAAATAAAATGGCAATAGTTTAATGTTTTTTAGGCGGCCCGGCACCATTTAATCCACGGACCGGGGGTTGCGGATCACTGCTCTATAAGAGACATATAAAAAATTTCTCTTTCGTTTTTCCAAAATCTACTCTAGCCCTCGAAAGATTTGTTATTGATTTTTTTTTCTCCTAAATGGTGGCCAACTTGTTACATTTTTCTTCCTTTTCTTTGACAAATAATATTCTTTTTCGTCTGCCTTTATATCCCTATAAAATTATAAAAGTATACTGCATAAGAATTTTTAATTTGATTCTTAGCTAAGCAACGAACCTTTATATTCGATTTAAATTCCGCTTAAAGAAATAATGCTTTTAATTTTCCAGCGGTAATTCGTCCTCATTGAGTAGTGTTGATTATTTTCTTATTGCTTACTTCCTAATATTTTAAATCGCCTTTCACAAAACTGAAGTGGGGTAGACTTTAAGTTACAGACTTTATTCATTAATCCCTCATGAGTGATATATTTTTAAAACGTTTATTCCCTATCGCTAAAAAAAAAAACAAACAAACAAACAAAAAAAAGAACGGGCTAAAATTACATTTTGCTGTTATAATGAAGTAATATATTTTCTCTTTAAATGAAAGATATTAACTATTTTAGAGGAATATCATTAGAATATTTAAACTATGAATTTTTGTAACAGACGGATAAGTACAAGTATTTAATTTTGGATTAAAGCATTATTTTGGAAACCATCCAAAGATATTTTAAATTATGTTTTTAATACAAAATTTAAAAATTTTTATCGAATTTTCGTGGATATATTATTTGCTTAGCATATGTAGTGGCTCACATTTTTTTTTTCGACACTTGCGTGTTTGACTTTCAATTGCCACAACATTTATTCTAAATATTGATTTAAATATTTTTTTTTCTCGTTCTCTAATATTTATCTATTTTACAATACTCACATAATAAGAAATATATTTACATGCACAAAATTTATGTTCAGAAAAAAAAAATGTTTACTTAGAAAGTGCAAAAAATTAAATCCAAAGATTCGGACTCTTTCAATACACGTAATTTAGTTACTAAAATGTATTCAAATAAAAAAAAACATTTAATGTTTGGCTAGAAATGCATGAACTAACAATTTCAGTTTCTTGTATTTTGGCAAATATATACAGATTTTTTTTAAAAAAAAGAATATTAATTTTGTTTAATTTTTTCCATCAAGAAAGTTTTTAATTGACATTTTGAAGAAATATTACATTTCCCTGTTCAGTTTTACAATTCTGTCCCCGTATTTTCAATTGAATCTAAATATGATGTCTGCAAAAGAAATTTTACTCTTACACAATTGTTGAAAACATATAAACAAAAATTTACTATGACATTTTAAGGTCATTATCCTGACAAAATTTTAATATAATCACAGGGATTTAAATTTAAATAATTGTTTTTACAGATATTCTCAAATTTACATTAAATGTATTTATATATTTGCCCTAAGTCATAATGTTCTCCGCAAAAAAACTTAATATTTCATATCACTGCATTTGCAAACCGTGTTTAAATGGGAGGTCATAAATGTTCTTAAGATTTAATCTTTCGATGGAATTTTTCTCCTTAGCAAGTTGTCCACATCGATTCCTAATACACCTAATTGTGATTACTACATTTTAGGTAAGCATTTTTTTTAAAAAAGAAAAGTCTTTATTTAATATAATTTTGACAAAATGTATGCATGATATTTTCGCTTTCTTGTTGACGGAAAAAAAGGCTTTGAGCGAATTCTTTCTTTCACACTCCAAAGTATTTGTGTGACTTGATAATCTTATCAGAAACTTTGAGGATTAACTTTTTAACTTAATATCTTCTATTTCTGCAGCATGTGTTACAAAGTGATATGTTCAGACAACCATTTTTTCTTTTATTAAAATAAAATTATCTTTTTATTTAGTGGCAGAATAAAATTTTGCAATTTTTGTAGTTTCAAACGATTTTTATCGCTTTATGACATAAAACATCTGTATTCTTTTCAGATGTTTGGTAACCGAGTGGTCATGAACTTGTGACCAACAACCTTTCTGTCGAGTCGTAGGTTCGAGTCCTGGTACCACTAAAGACCTACCGTATAGCAAGATTTATGCACATTAGATCTGTGGGGACTCAATCCTCACATTGGTGTGGAATGAAAGTTTGTGGAATAAAATGCAAAAACCGATGTCATACTCATCACTCAACCGTGGTTTAAAATTACGAGGTCCACCACCGATAGCCATTGTGTTCCCTCTGATTATGACACTAAAAAACATGAGCAAATAACAAGCAAAATCGCTAAAACAACATGTCCTAAAACTGTCTGATAATCGAGATTTTTGGCAAATTTATCTTTTAACCCTTTATCTACCACATTATGATTTACTGCAGTTTTTTTCATGCAATATTTTTTTTGGGGTCACTACATTGAAAATTAAGGGATATACATAAACAAAATACTCTACTTTGGGAAATTTAATCCGTTAGAGCTAATTAATTGCTTAAAGATATTCCACTGTAAAATTAATTATATACACTGTTAACTTAAAATAAATAGTCAAATCTTTTTCTAAGATCTTCATTAACATACGAAACAAATAAGACGCTTAAATTCTGACATTAACTATTTTTTCGGTATAAAAATGATAATATTTGCAATCCGCTGAAAACGCAATTTCTGCTATAAAACTATTCACCTTCCCTGCTAAAATACTCATCATAGAATCCGTGCTGCGATATATCTTGGAAGATTGGTTTTAAAAGAATATTCCTGCGAAGTATTGTCAGAATATTCGTAAAATTGGTTATTCTATGTTATTTTAAAGTGAGTGGTACTTATAAGTACCGCGTCGGTAGACAAAGGGTTAAAATTGCAGCCTTTAAAGATCGTGGGGGAAAAAAACACCCAACTCACATTTCAGATTGGAAAAATAATGATAAGAATAAAAAAAAATTGAGAGGGACATGTAATTTTTCGATGCTAAAATATATCCTCAAAAAATAGAGGTTATGTATGATGCAAACAACCATCTATAAAAGAACACACAGGTTTGTTCTTGAACGGGTGAATTGTTGGGATTTTACAATATATTAGTGTTAATTGCTCTGACTAATTAAGCAATGGATTTATTGAAGACTGTTATCGTTTAATGTGTACCAAGGCATATACAGACTACTTTAATGGGAAGTGTTATATTTTAAAAAACACGTGGGGGCGAAAGTGCCGATCTTTCCTATAATCTTTATGCAAAAAATTAAAAATTGATTGGTTTATGGAGGGGGTAGAGCACATTCCGACCTTTGAACTGTATGGACTTATGAATTTCTTCCTACTGTGATAACATACTGGATTAAAAATAAGAGAAAATGCGTAGAATAAAAATAAAAATACAAGAAAAACTTGCGTAATGCACAATGAACTAAAAATTATACGTTTTGATGCAGGTGTGGTAGACTTTTGGGGTTGAAAGGTCACATTATGATATTTTTAATCTAATAAATCTGCATTTAGCACATGTTATTGAAACGATCGTGTTTTCTTAGTTTAAGTTAAATGATCGCAGAAGTGATTTTAACGGTGGTAGCTACCAGTGTGCGCCCTGTGCTTCGACAACTGTAGCGGAGATTGCAAAACATTAACGACACTTTTTCTGTAAAAAAATATTTTTTATGCAGAAAAAAAAAGTTCATGTTAGTTTAGCACCATAATATAGTAAAGAGCCATAAATTATATATATATATAGAAAAAGCAGTAAAGAACCATATTTCATATATATTTAATAGTATAACTAATTAAATGTGGTTAAAAATAACTAATTAAAACGTTATACTATATTTCAGAATATGGTTTACAAGTCTTTTCATTTTCCCTCCCTTTTTTCTCTGTCTAAGGCAGTGGTCCCCAGCCCCGAGCCGCGGACCTGTATCGGTCCGTGGATCAAATAGAACACAGCCGCTCAAGGAATATTAAGTTATATCCATTTTTTTTTCTTTTTTGCTATGTTATATTTCTCACGGGTTGGAGTGACTTCTTATGGAAATCACTTTATGTTCATTTTTTGATGCAACTGTATTTTTTATTCTGAAGGCAAAAAATTTAATTGAAATTATTTATTCAAAGCAATCTATATATAAACAATCCACGTTCCCCACCTCAGAGGTCCGAGGTAAAATTACCAAGCATTGACCGGTCCGCGGCGATAAAAAGGTTGAGAAGCAATAGTCTGAGGCAGTGGTCTTCAAACTGTGTTCCACGGAACCCTAGGGTTCCACAAGTCACACACACACACACACACACAAAAAAAAATCGACAAGAAATAAATGTGTATGAAAAATGAATTCGCGTTCTCTATGTAGTTTGTATAGTTACAAACATCTGAAGCTCATCCCCCTCCCTATTCACTAAAACTGAAAATTTTATTTAAATATAAAAACTTCATTTTGCAACACTTTTTAAACTTTTATTGTAATATAATAAAAGAATATTAAAACGCGCGCGTTTTATCTTTATATATATGTGTGCTTCCTACTAGACTGAGAAATTTTATTACTATCTCGTGTTCCATGAGATAATTTTATACTCGTTAGTTAATCCAATGTATTGCAAAACTAAATAGTTCTCTAATGGAAAATGTGCCCCTTTTTGCTCTTCTCTCGTAGGAAAACACTTAAAATGAAAGAGAGGAAACAACTTATCAACAAATTCGATGTTAAAATCTAAATTTAAGCAAGAACAGCTTCTAAATAGTAGGTTGCAAATTCTCTCTCATGCAAAATACATGAGATTTCTCCCACAATTATAAACATTTCAATGTCATTCAGAACATTGTGTTTAAGTGAAGTATATTTCTCAAAGTAATTGACTACAAAAACAAATTAAACGCAGAATATGTAATGCGATTGCATTTCATCTCAATAGACCTAGACTTCAACAGTTTGTGTGAAAAAAAAAACACATATACCAGTTACTAAATATAATGCATGGGTAGGTGATTCTTGGAGATCACAAATTAATATTATTAATGAGTAAATGTTATTATTAAAATTAGATTCTCGAATTTTTTAATAATAAATGCAATACTTTTTCTTAATTGAGACTTTACATTAAGTGCCCATAACATGTTGATCTATTTTAAATATTATTTTGAGATATATTCTTCAAAGTATGTGTATGGAATGAGTTCCACGAAATCACCTTCAAATTCTAGGGGCTCTGTGAATAGAAAAAGTTTGAAGACCACTGGTCTAAGGGATATAATATTTTCTTCCGCGTCTGAAGCTTCAGTTGATCTTAATCAGAATGTACGAATTATTTTATAAGAATTCTACTTTGGTGCATACACATTTTAAAATTTTTCATTTTTCGTCAGCTTTACTCTGCAGTGTCTGTCATACGAATAAGGAAATTATAATGTTAATTAGAACAACATTATATCTATATTATTGTAAGCATGTAAGGTATTTAAGAAGATCTTGCATATAAAATTGGACAACTTGTGTCGCAATAATCATTTACGATTAATATTAATTGATTATCGAGTATTATGTCGCTGTCAAATTTTTAAAACCTCAACAAAAATATACAGATAATACATCACTCAATAAGTCCCAGGCCTATAAAACATGTGCATACATTTATTATGTGACTATGAAGTTACAGGAATTTATGAACTGATTGATTAACTACTATCACGTGTTCCAATCGATCAGTTCATAAATTCATGAGACGTCTTAGTCACATGATAACTGCAATCAATTGCTGTTGCCTACTTTTGCTTTATACAAAAGCCTCCTTTTAAAAATTACATGTTTGTCAATAATAACGCCCATAAGTTGGCAAAATTTACTTGATTCAAAAATACATATATTATACAAAAATTTTTTAATTCTGATAAATTATTTTGAAGAATTTTAAAAATTGAACATCTCTTTACCCAATTATAAAATTTGAAATTTTATTTAAATTTAACAAGTAGAACAAGTGCAAGTCTCGGGCCAATTTTCAATTCAATGGATCACACGTGATTGCCTCTTTATCATGTGACCGTTATGAATTTAACCCATTCAAATTCTACATGAACACATTAACTCTTTTTAGTTACGTATCGCAGTTGCAACCAACTCTAAATTCTATTTATTGTAAAAATAAATAAATAAATAAAAAAGAGAGAGAGAAATATTTCTACAATTTACTTCACTTGATCCTCATGATGAACTTAACCCTTCAGTATATACTTCTCATGTTTCTCATTTTAAGCGAATGTTTTACAATAAGAAAGATTTTGATGGCTCTTTTCTTAAAAAAGAACCATCTTGTAAAATGAAATTTCATATGCTTAGTTTCCTTATGATAGATGGTAAAGCCGATGTATATTGTATAACTAGCAGGTATACCCCTTCTTCGCAAGGATGAGTTTAAAATTATGACAATCGAGGTAAAAGAGTTAAAAAATGATGAGATCAAAATATAATGAATATTTTGAATAATTCTAAGTAAACTCCGCATCAAAATCTAAAGAAAGAAGTTTAGCAAATAAAATCGTTAATTAAACAAATAAATATAGCTGAATTACCCAGTAATTCCCAGGTTAATTTTTGTCAGTCACTATATAAATACTACCTAAAACAAATATCTATTATCTTTTACGTCGCTGTGGAAGACGATTTCCACAAAAACCATTCTTAAACAATCAACGTCTGCGAAATGTCAAGTATGTAGGTCTAGCAATTCTGAAACAGTAATTTTTGTCTATATCGTCGCTGAAATCCCCGAGTCGATTTCCGCTAAACCAGTTCTTCGTACATCTTAACTCTTTATTCAACAAAATAAACATACCTGCCAAATTTCAAATATGTAGGGCGCTTTGTTCTAAAACGGAAATTTTTGTCTATACCGCCCCGAAATTAGTAATATTAGTGAAAACCAAACAATTATAAATGTTTGTTTTTATGAACGTATTTAAGATGTATAAGTTTCTTCTCCTTTAAATGAAAAAAAAAAAAAAATCATTTTGCACTGATGCAGAATGCTTCTGGAAGAGAGTAAAATCTGTTTTCCATTATATGCTCATTATTACACAAAAATAAAATCATTCGAACGTAACCACAGGCGCAGAGCGATCGATATATAAAAAAATGAAATAATATGGTATCAAAGGAACGAGGAAGAATTTAAACGAAAAACAAACAAGAGTGTCTGGATCTATCCAGTGAAGTATCCTGTTTCGTTTTGACTATTTTTACTGCATTTTCTGATCAACATAAAAGCGGAATAAATCCATAAAGTAACGAATTGGTAGAATTTTTGTGACAGTAGATTTAAAATTTTTAGACAGGTGTCATACAATACACATGGAAGAAAAGCTAAGTAAGGATTTAATACAGTTATAAAATGAAACTTAAAGGGGAAGCAAAACATTGAGAACAGTAAAAAAAAAAAAAAAAAATTGCTAATTTCGTCTAATGTCAAGGAATAGGAATCAAATTCGGATAATTTTTTCAGATACAGAAATGCTCTAGAAGGAAAACCGAATTTTAATTTTCCTATCGTTCAGAAACTAATTTTCTATTTGAATTAACCTATTTCTTTTTCTCTGTACACAATGTACTTTTCATGTTTCGCCCCAAACTGTATTGTTAATTCACTTAATAAAAGTGAAAAGTAACTAACTTATTTTTTGCTTGTTTCTAAATTTTTAAGATGCTCTAGAACAGAGGTTCCCAAACTTTTTGTCTCGTACACCCCTTGCCATGTTTTTCGGTTTGGGGTAGACCCCTAATATTGAATTTTTGAAAAATTATCAATTTAAATGTCTTTTGGACCGTTGGTACAAAGCTTCTTACTTTAAAAGATTTCAATTTCTAACTGTAAAGAAGTATAGAATTTAAAACTTAAGAAACACTTGTTAATTAAATTAAAACTTAATATATAAAATAACTTTTACATAAAAGAACTGTGCAAAAAATAAATGCTTCTAAGGGGAGGGATGAATCTGTTGATTCAATAACAAATCTTCAGCATGGCATCGATCTTTTCAAGTTTAAACCTAAATCTCTTCAGTTAGTAGCGCCCATTTTTCTTTCTTTCTTTTCTTGTTTTGGAAATTGGCAACCGCGCTGAAACTCCTCCTCACTATGAAAGGCAATTAAAAACGTTCTCACGATATTCCGGAATTCAGGATAATTAACAGGTATAATTTTTCAAAGT
Organism: Trichonephila inaurata madagascariensis; assembly: GCA_019973955.1. Classification (NCBI taxonomy): domain Eukaryota; kingdom Metazoa; phylum Arthropoda; class Arachnida; order Araneae; family Nephilidae; genus Trichonephila; species Trichonephila inaurata. The sequence continues at coordinate 65,732 of BMAV01019199.1, forward strand.
CAAAATTGCTGACATCCGTTTCTAAACTTTACTTTAAGATCTATGTCTGTGCCTATTCCAATCAGTTTTCCTTGTAATATGACATTTTTTTTTTCAATGTGACCATAGGAATTCATTGCCTACTGTGGTATTACCATAGACAAAGCATTCTCAAACCTAATTTCAAAATATGAATAAAAGGCATTTAAATGTTTAGTGTCGGTTGAAACGTCATCTTTCTGACACATTGTGACAAATTGAGAAACTGGAAAAATTCGCGACGTCCAGTGTTTAGCTTGATTCTGGCAAGAAACGTTGAATTGATGTGGTCCTTGTTTTAATAAAATTTATTCTGCCATCTTGTAATTGCAAATTAATCTCATTGAATTTAGAAAAAATAAATCTATTTAATAGATGAAATCCGGTTTTTATTGGATTAAATTTTCTTTTAAAATTGAAGTCACGATCTGGTTCAATGAGAGTCACCATCGTAGGCGGTGGGGGGGGCGGGGCGCCGCAAATGGGGGTCGCGCTGACGTGGACCCATTGCAAGTCGTCATTAACCCCTGGGGGTCGATACCACTTTGGAAATCACTGTGTTCTTGATTGACAAATTAACTAAATCAACTTATTCTAATAACTAAATGAGATTCCTGTTTATTGATATTTTTAAATACAGCACTTTCGTGACAAATCAAGCAATTACTGATCCATTTTTGTTTTTCATTACAAAATAGTCAACTTCCCCTTATATTTTCTTCGAATATTTTTCACTTGCAAGATATGAAAGATAGTTGAAAATTAATTCCACCCACAGTTCATTCCACTGTTATCTGTTATCACTAACCGTAACTGTTCCAAATAGAAAAAGAATATCAATTCGTACCCGTACGACACCAACAACAAAAAGCAAAATTGATATATTTGATTTCTTGACAAAGAATTTCCCACCAAATTTTTTATGCAAGGTTCTTAAATCAGTGAATTTCTCAGAGCAATGGGGGCTATGACCGGGCCACTTAAAAAGGTTCGGCGGGCCACATGCGGCCCGCAGGTTGAGTATCGCTGCTACAGAACGAGCTTTTAACTCAACGTCTAATTTCTACTTATATATCGAAATAGATTAGTCTATGTTTGACTCTTACAGTTTTTAATAATCTTTTAACTTTCTTATTTCGTTTCATTAAAAAAAAAATAATAAAATAAATAATAATAAAAAAAAAAAAAACGTTAGAAAACACAATCACTTAACATTTTCCTTTTTAATACACAACCACTAACATTTTTCTTTTTAATGTGTTTCAGCTTCTGTCGACGCTCTCTTTATTTATTTTATTTTTTTTTTTCATTCCTAATTTGGTAAAAATATTTTGGTTCTACTTAGTAAGGGCTCCAATCCATTTCGTTCTCCACTAAACTGATTTAGAAAAATATACTGTTAGCACGCGAAGATACTTTTAACAGTCTAGCTGGCGCCCCAGCATATACTAAGTATAATTTGGCCAAAATTGCTAAGAAAAAAAAATTTTCTACCTTTACGGGGATTATGTGCCTTTTCGCTTTATACTTATAATCGATTGTACGTTTTAGATTGGAAGATCGGACAGTGATGTCTATAATAGGTCTTTCCATAAAATCGATAACTTTTTACTGTGTAAGGATAAAGCGGCAATTTTTAGAGTGTGCAAAGAATCTCTCAATTTAATTTGCTTTCTTGGTTATGCAGTTTTTTTGCTAAAAAAACATCCTTTTCCGTCTAAGTTTTTTTTAAAATATTTTTTTTTTAAAAATTTTTTTAATTTTTTAAAAAATAAATTCAATACTCAGAAAAACAATTACAACAAAGATGGTAAAGCAAAAAAAAAAATTGTATGAAATTTGTACTGGATAAAGAAAATGGATGAAATCGCCAGATATAACTTAGTTTAAAAGAACTTCAAATATTTTTTTCATTTCCATTTCTTGACTTAATGCGGTTGCAATATTTCAATTTAGTTTTAAAAATTTGAAAATTAAGATTAAATTAGATATCTAATTTAATAACACTAAAGATTTTTGGGGTGAAAATTTGTATGATTTTAAGTTACCTAAATAAAAATAATTTATTCCGGGAAACAACATCGTAAGCGAATTAAATTTCACTGAACCAGTACAACTTTCTTGTAAAAAGGGAAACGACCGAAAAACATTTTACCAAAAAAAAAAGCCCTCTTTTCTCTTCTAGATTTTCTAGTCTACTTCAGAAAAGACCGCACTGCCCCCTCTTGACGACCCCCACCGTCTATACTTCAATGACACGATCTTCTACACACACCTCCAGTCCACACCTTCATAACCCCCCCAAAAAAGAAATTTTCAGACCAATCACACCATGCTGTCAGTGGCGTGATGTTGTTCGAGGATCTTCTAAGAATTGTTGTTACAGCCGCCACGATTTGAAAATAAACGACTCCATTTTCTTCCATATTGAACAAAAATTTTAAAAAATGGTTGAAATTAATTGTAAATTTGAATTTTAAAAACAAGGAAGTGTTTTCAAAAAATTTAAAGGAAAGATTAAATTTATCAATGAGATTTGATGATAATTCTATGGGGAGTATGTTCGACTGATAGAACCCTTTGAAAAAGATGTGGCAGCACAGCGGCCTGGCTACGTCACGAATCTGATGCTGCAAGCGAGTCCGGTAATCGTAGTACGTTCTTTTACGTCTAGTTCGTAGCTCGAAATTTCCGGCAGCGTGAGCTTCCTTAAAGCTCCCGAAAAATTACTTCATCATGGGACTAAAAATTTTCAAAAATCCGCTATTTATCTCCATAACAATATTTATACTTCTCACAATATTTGCTCTTCCAACGGACGGTAAGTTCATTCAGTTTTATTTTTTTACGCTAAAAGTATTCATTGAAAGTACGGTTATACATGGTGCCGCCCTTGCAATATGCCGGCTTAGATTTACGGAAAGTTCAAAAGTTTTTGCAAGTAATTAAGTTGATTTTCTAACTTGCGTAATGACTGCACATGCATTTAAAAGCAATAATAAATGCTTTTGGAGATGCTATGATATATTGACCTGAAATAATTTTTTAAAGACAAGCTACTTGTGCTTACCATTGAATACAGGTGATTTTACGCGCGTAATTCGTTATTTAGAGAAATTTTTATGATCAAAACATGCATATAAAATTTTTAGTGAAAGAGCTTCAATAAGTTTTAAATGTATGTTATGGAATTTATAATGAAACCCAACACTTGACAATTCAAATGTTATTTGAGAAATATGCGCTTCTTAATTTGAACTATTAAAATAGTAAACTTTTATAGATTAATCTTTTATATAATTGTTGGTAGTGAATATATACAATGATCCAAATATATTGCTGCAGATTTGTTTTCTGATCTTTCATTTAAGTTTGTTAATGTATTTATTGTATAAACATAATTTAAAACAACTTCATTACTATGTTTTAAATGAGAGGTAATTTATACTTTTAATGAGAGATGATAGTAAGGTTTATTAAAGTTTCAGTTTTACAAATTTGTAGTGTGCTTATTTGATTCTTAATTTTTTTTTAAGGAGGAAATAATTTATGTTGAAAAATTAAAATGTTGAATTGGAGAGAATTTTCATCTTCCATTATTGCAGAGGAGTTTTAAAACATAAATTGTAAACACACACAATATTAATAAATATTTAAGATGTTTTTGATGGTTGGAAATACAAATTGTTCTAGTTTTAAAATCATATTGATCATGATAAATATGCCATAGGTTAAAAATAGGTTATGATGTTCTGTTTAAATGTGAATGATTTTTTGTTTACTTACTTATATATTAAATTCTCTCATTTATATTAAATTTTAGAGGTTAGATTCTACAGTTTAAAATATGCAACATTGTATAAATCTGATTTTTTAAAAAAAATAAACAAAATTAGTATTTTAAAATAGATAAATTTTATAAAAATTTTCATCGACATGATCTGTTGATAAAAATTTACTTTCCTATGATATATTTTCAATTTGTAATTGCAATATATTTTATCATTATAAAATATTTTCCTTAGATTTTAAGATTTTAATTTGTACCTTTTTAAAGTTTAATTCAGCTATCCTATCTGTGATTGTTTACTTTTGATTTGTTCATGATTGCAACACTATTAGAAATTTGAAAATCAATATTTATTGAAAGTTAAGATCAGCTATTCACATTCAAGTCTATCGCTCTCAACCTTATTAATCATTTAATGATTGTCAATAAGAAAGATCAGTTAAATAGAATAATATCTATGTGGGAAATAAAGCTTTATATATATCTTGGAAAATATTTAAAGTGTACTACATTTGCAGTATTTGCAAACTTGTGTGCATTGTACCTTATCTAATTGTAATTGAATGCTAAAGTGAAACTAGATAATAATGAGTAAGGATGAAAAATTGTTTCAATCTATTGAGAAATTGAATTGACTAGATGCTGATAAAACCTCCAATTTTTAAAAAATGAATGGCAAAAGAGGAAGGAAAAAAATATTTGGATACAGTATTGAAAATATCAATTTTTAAAAATGTAAATATTTGAAATGGAGTGTAATATAAATATATAACTTGTGCAAAAATGTATATTAAAACTAGAATTCTGAATTATTAAGTTTTAGAGGAAATGTCACTTCATTAGCACTAAGAAATATTAGAATTTGCCATCTGGTATAATCACTTATTTACAAATGTTAAAATAAATATCTTGATTTGGTGTGTTTGTTTTGTATGTTTATAATTGTTGTGCACACTTTTCTTGTTCAAAAACTAAATGCACATTTTAAAAAATGAATTTTGATATAATTTTTCTGTGATGAAAATTTCAAATTTGTAGTTGCTGAGAAAGGTGTTTGATACTTGATTTAAATAATTGTTTTTGTAGTTTTTTGCAGTAAAACATTATGCATGTGTTTAACTACATTGGATTTGGGTGTTCAATGTTTAATGTGAAGTCAGATTTGCAGTAGGTTGAATTCGCTTAAATGCATGAAAATTCATTTTTATTTTTAAAAGACATAAATAATTTTGGTACTTATGTATTATCACAACTTATTGGTGACATTGTATTAAACGGAGCACCTAATTACCAATTCAGCGTGCACAACACATAGGAAATAGGGTTTCCAACTTGGTGAGTTATTAATAGAGATGGTGATTGTTGCCATAATATGCAAATACCAATTTATTTATTTATTTTACCAGCATAAAATTATGTCAACATATTAGGAGAAACCTTTTAAGTGTCCAAGCAAAAATAAGAGAATTTCTACTCATGAGCATTTTGAGTAGAAAAAGGGTTTTGAAAATAGAAAATAGTTATGCTTATGATCAGTTTAATGTTACCTCTTGAAACTGGAAAAAAATGAAAACTTATCTTACTGAAGGATTATTATACTGGAACATGTTGATGTTTCTAAAGAAAGGAGGGGATTTAAAATGATTTTTTAAAAAATTATTTTATTTTGTTATTTTGCTGTGTATTTTTTCTAAAACAATGAATTAAATGTTAATGATCCAGAGTGATTTTTTCCCCTTAATAGTTGTAAATCATTAAAAATATTAAAACTTTTTTGTATTGTATTTTCCAGGTCAATGTTCTGCTCACCACTTTCAATGTAGATCTAAAAAGTGCATTCCAATTTCTTGGCAGTGTGATGAAGAAAATGATTGTGGAGATGGATCTGATGAAGTAAAATGTGGTAAGTTAAATGTGAATGCTTTATTCTTGTCTGTTTTTTTTGCTTTATTTTTATTAAGTGCATAGCAAGATTTTGCATGTTGTTTAGATGCTAAAATAAAATAGAGAACTTGCTCGCCTTTTCTCATTATAGTTATGATTATTTTATGAGTTGATTTTTTTTTTTGTGCACTATCTGATTTTATTCTCTTAATTGCTTAATGCTGATTTACTATTTCATCTATTTAAACTAATTTTTAGTTTAAATTTCTTTATTTGCCGATTGATTTTTATGTTTCATGTATTATGTACTTAAATAAAAGGAAACTATGTGCCAAAGATTTATTAAGAATCTTTTTAAAAAGTTATCTTAGAAGTTTGCCTTAGTCATATAATTTGCCAAAAGTTAGTAAGTTATAGTATTTTGAACTTAAATTTTTTTTAGTGAATTATGTTAAATAACTCTTTTTTTATTTCTAATATTCTATTAGCTAAGAGTAACTTAACTATTTAGTAAACAAGGACAGTTTTCTTCCTCGGATAAAGAAATATTTCTTAAGTAATGTGTTTAATTGCAGTTTATTATACTTAGAAAGTAATGAATTATTTTAAAATTTATTCAAATTAATTTTTTTTCTTGTAACTTTTATTTTTGTGTAAATACTAATATTAGTGGATAAAGCATAATCTTTTAAAAATCAAGTGTAGTCATAGGCATATTCGCTGAAGAAAACTGTGAAATGTAAATAAATTTGTTTTTAAGTTAATCAGGAGAGGCAAGATTAAAAAAAAATTATTGCCAAATTAACAAGCACTTTTTTTTTATTGAATGAAATAATGGCAATATATTTTGTAGGGAATATTGTAATTTTATTTTTTAAATGCTTTCATTTTTGCATCAAATATTCTTTTTACAAAAATATATTGTATTTTTCTACAGGCTAATATTTATATAGGATTTATTTTTTTTTCAGATGAATTCAATATATATATATTTGTTCCCTTGCAATATTAAATTTTAGCATTAATTTTAATTTATGTAATGATTCTTAAGGTAAAAGCAACTTGGTAGCATTAATATTTGTTCAAAAATTCATATGTATAACAACATATTTTCATGTATCATGTGTACATGTAATTGTTCTCATCTTGATTCTGAAATATTACTTCTCTTAATCGAATGTAATTGCCTGATTATAAAAAGTTTAAACTTTACCTGGGAAAGAAAAAGGCACTCTGAACTGTGAATAAATGAGTGAGGTTAATTGATGTAGAATCGTTTTCCATATCTTGGTTACAAGCCAGTTTTAACTGTTACAAGGTATTTCTAAATGCAATCTCTGTCCGTTCATTTTTTTTAAAAAAAACTGAGAATTATTTTGTGTCAAAAAGAAACAGAAAATCTAACCATCTAATGCAGGGATTCTCAACCTTTTTTCCCGCCGGGCCGCATACACATGATAGGCATTTCACGCGGGCAGATAATGGAACAAACTATAAGACCGACGCAAAATAGGACGACAAAAAAAAAATGATCAAAATATTAAAACTTATTTTTAGCTTTTAATTTTAATATCATATTTTTTCAATCAAATATACACATAAAAATATTTATTTTTATTTATTTTTTTCCTGAGTTATGGGATAATTTCTATTTTCTTCCATCTATGACCAAGCCTCTTTTTGTAGCTTGCATTCCACGATTTAAAAAATGATATATTTGATTGCTTGCTTGATTTTCTCGCAAAATTTTTAGTAAATTGTTCTCCAGTAATTCTATTTCTTAGTTCAATTGGCCCTCAGCGGGCCACTCAGAAAAAGCCGGTGGGCCATAGATTGAGTATCACTGATCTAATAGATTTTGAGGTGAAAATGTGTTTATTTCGAATGATGGTGATGGATTGGATTTAAAGGGAAAGAGTTAATTTTACTAAGAAATTGGGAAATTAAGATTGGTATATTACTATTTCTTCCATTGTGTAATTTTTTTATAATGAAAGGATAAGCAATTTATCGCAAAGGATAAACAATATATCGCAGTTCATGACAAATTGTTTAAAAAATTCATTGCTCTTATATGGGTTGATATGTATTTGCCAGGAACGTGGCGATTTATTGCCGGTGTTTAATATTCTCATTCTAATCCTATAGTATCAATCATCGGAAATTTCTGTCAACATTAGATTCTGGTAACGTAAATGAAGATTAGAATTTTACTTTCCCGTCACGTGACGTCTCTACCCCCTGATGTTGGCCTTTTCCAGATGACGTCAGATCGTACGATCCGAGTGATTCTCTTACTCCCTTTCTTTTCCCAACCCCATAATTCTAGTTCTGCTTCAATTCTCACGCTCAAAAAGCTTGGTTGCTGAGATTTTTTTCCTCTTTCCTTTTTTTTTCAGTTTTTAGCTTTGTTTTATTTCTTTCCAGTTTATTTTATATAATTAAAGTAGTTTAAAAAAGGACTACAGGTAAATGACTGCATATTTAAAATAGACGAATGACTGAATCTTCCATGATGAAAATTTATGAATACTATTTTACTTGAAAAATAAAAGCTTTATTTTTGAAAAAAATTAATTTCTTCAATGATTTTTCTAAAAAAGATTTTGTTAGCTAAGTTTGAAATGCATTAAGATTCTTTGATAAACGGTTTTCGAATTTATTCCATGTTTGAGAATATTTTGTAACTTAATATGAATGTTATTATATATATAAGTGCTTTGAACTCTACTTTATATAAAAAAAATTATTTATCTATGTTGAATGTTCTGTTTTAAGAAAAAATAAAAATGCCAATATAGAATTTTTTTTTATTAACTTGTTATAGTTTTCCCCGTGAAAGATGAAACTTAAATTCGATCCGAAACTTAATATTGGCGTATAAAAGTGAGTGAATATTAACGTCGCACTGTTCAGCTACACGATGGCTTTTGGCGACGGACCACGTAATTTTGAACCATGGTCAAGTGATGTGGACGACACCTGAGCCGGCACCCCCCAAAAAAAAAAAAAAAAAAAAAAAAAAAAAAGGACGTTTGAGCTCTCGACAGATTTAACGTGCATCGCTGCCCTACGCGGCGGGTCTTTAGTGGTACTGGGTTCGAATTCGTGACAAGGTCAGCCACGATCCGATACCTTAACCACTCGGCTACTGCGGCCACATTGGCGTATGAGAACATACCGAGGAGAATATTGGTATCTGAACAACTTCATATCTTGTGGTTGAATGATGAAAAATTTAACTGGAAACTAATTTTTACTTGTGATATTTTCAAAAATAAACTGAAGTATGTTAAATTGCTTCAAAAGAAATTCCACCTGTGTATTGACAATCAGATAAATATGCCGTTAAAGAAATTTTAGCAGAAAAAGACCTATAAAAAAAGTCATAATCTCGTTGTGTTTCACGAATGACATTTTAAAAATTTCAGGCAGTTGCCGCATTTAAACTGAGAAAATCGGCGGTAATCGATTTCACTATGACGTTTTAAATATCAGTTGATCGATCATCTAAGAGGTTTAAATGTTCCAGTATTAGGGCAAACGTTTATTAGCTATTCAATTGCAGTTAAGTTAATATTGAAAAATGCATCCAAGAGATTAAATTAAAAAAAGCATGTATTCTTATTTTTTGTTTTTATCTCATCCGTTATTTTTTCCCCGTAACATAGAATGGATTAAGTGCAAGATAGAAGTTTGTCAGGTTCTGTTGCAATGAAAAGTATTTACATTATTAATGAAGGAAGCGGGGGGGGGGGATCTGCGGAATCTTCAGTGTTCAAGTAGGTCATTCATTTTGGTTGTTAGAGAGAGAACTTCATACACATTATAATCATTAGTCATTAAGGGTTGGATTAGTGGCATCGATGTCAGACGTGTAAATTGATGCTTAACTTAGTTACCTTAAAATTGTTCGCATCATTTAACTTGATTGTTAGATGACTTTTTTCAAATTTATTTCAATGTTAATCAGTAGTCGCTATAATATTAAGTAACTGCCTTTTTTTAAAATTATTCTTGGCTTATTTTTGATCAATTGCATTCCAAATTCCTTAACATGTTTCAGTTGGGTTCAGTTTCACTTCATATTTGCATTTATTATAAAGATCCACAGTTACATTCAGAATTTATTTTCAGGAACGATATATTCAGTCTCTCGTTATTTTCTTTTCTAAGTGCATTTTGGTGTTCGGAATTTGAAGTATTTCTTATAAGATACTATTTGCATTGATAACGATGAAATTAGATAATTAGTAAATTATGTTTTAGTTAATTCAATAAAAGCTTGGTTATAAATCACTGAGAAAAATCTCAAATATTTTATGGCGTTACTGTCAAAGTAAATTTTTGTATTTATTAGCTTTGATGACAGAGATTTAATGTAATATATACGTGAGATTTCTGTAAAACGTGGATGTTATGCATGACACGCAATTGTTTCGATAGTAATTTTGTTTACTGTTGTGCATCATTTTCTAATGACACGTTGGCAAAAAAAAAGGCAATGGTAATAAATTAACAAAATCAGCTAGACAATGGGGAAATGTTTGTACCTTTTATTTTTGCATAAGATATTCGGGATATATATATATTATCCTCCTCCTACCTTTTAAAAAAAAAACTTTAAAATACATTTCTGCTTTCGATTTGTTTGACTTTTCACATGAAACGCATTAAAAATCTTGTAAAACAACTAGTAGAAAAGGTTTTCTTCAGTGAAAATAAATACTTTTTCTGTTTTTAGATAAAATAAGTAGTAATAGTAATTCGTACATATAGTTCCCAGAATCGGATTCAAGAAATTTTTGCTTTCCTTACACTGCTATTTTATTTACTTAAAACCTTGATTTGTATGCATAGAGAAACATGTTTCACGTGGCCTTCACGCCGGCCATTCGCGTTTTACGAACTTGAACTGTTAAAAGTCGTCTGCGACATCTACCATTCGTTATTTAATTGGTTCAAATTTGATACTATCTGATACCTTGTGTGTGTGTTTCTTTCCTGGTGTCGTGGACTGATCTTAAGAAATATGGGCTACATTGTTTTTCTCAATGTTAAATGTTTAGTTTTCTGTGTGTGTGTGTTATTCTTAATATAAGATATAATAACTGTTAGAAAGTTTTATAATTAAATTCTTTTGTCATATGAACAAATGACCTTGTGTTTTTATCACTTTAGGTAAGAGCATTTATGGTCCTCGAAAGAATTTCAATCAAGTGTCTTTTATAATTAAAATTTTTTTTTTTTCTTGTAACCACATTTTAAAGTATCCTCCCCCCATAAGAAGGTAAATTCATCTGAGACGCATTTATTCATGGCGAAATTAAGGTTTCTTTATAGATATGAGATTAGGTTTTGGGGTATATAAAATGCTTTAAAAAATTAAGATCTGAAACATCTTAAAAAATTCGTCCTGGTTTTATAATTAATTCAAATATGAGAAAACGTTGTTTAAAGTGATAAAATTTTTATTAAGAGTTATAAATCTTATAAATACCTCTTTTGTAATCATATTTACGTTATTGTTAAGTATTTACTTCATTTATATTGTGACATTTAATATAAACTTTGGGTAAATAAGTATTTCAACATTCTAGGTTTTAAATCTCTCGAAAGACTAATTTTATTCTTATTCAGCAGAATTTATTTTTAAAAACTAAATGGGGGACGTGGATTTTTAAAAACTAATAACGTGTGAGAGTGTATTTCTGCACGAATTGGTACAATGTTGACGTACTGTTATGTATGAATATAATGTAGATCAACTGATTCCTTTACGATTCATAATATTGATCTCTCTCCCCCTCCTCTCTTTTTTTCCCTATCTGCCAACCATGTTAAGCGCTGAATATTTGTACAACACGTCAGATTATATTCACCGTTTTTCTTTGGATTAATTTCGATCTATCTGCGTATTTGCAAAGCTGCATCGAATTGTTTTTCTTCGCATTTTATGAGAGGGAAATTTCTGACATGTTCGAATACGCGTTCTGTAAGTTTCAAGGGGGAAAACCATTGCTTCAAACTTAACATTTCTAATTTTTTTTTACATTTAACTGCAAGTATTTTTTTAATCCGAGTTATTAAAATGTTCCGATTACTTTCTTACGCAAGTTGTTTTTCAATTTGTCCACACACACGTGGAATATTGACACTGCCTCACCTCATTTGACTTTCCGTGACGCAATTTCTCGCCTTTACCTTGCGTCTCTTCGGGGCGTTTACAAATTCGACTATCCAATGAAGGATTGTTGCCACGTCAAAAAATAAAACTTGATGAATGCTCAAACTTTTACGTTCATCCGTGTTGTTTAGAATCTGATGTCATTAATATTAGAACTTTCGACTCATGTGGAAATCGTTTGTTTCATAGAACACTTACTTATTAGGGATTTAATAAGCTTATTAGTAAGTTAAGATTTTTTTTAGTGTTTGCCACATCTATCGAAACATAGACATAGAACAGTGGCACTATAGAAGTGAACATGTTTTCAGTTTCATTTGTATTTTTATTTCTGGTCCATTATATTGAAAGACACTTTTCCTTAATGGATATAATACAATTCCGGTATTCCCCTTTAAAATCAGATTTCTTTAGAAGTAAGTTCCTGAAAAGAAATTAATATTATAAAAAATTTTAGGAGTAATGTATGTATGTAAAATCTGGACTTGCACAAAATCTTCTGAAGGTGAGGATGTAAAATTTAAAGACAAGACATTTTGCTTCTCTAGTGCAAATTTTATTTATATTTTTGGGAATTTTTTTTGGAGGAGGGATGCTTGATTTATAAAATTCTTGTTACTATTAAAAAAATAATTGAGAATAAACGTTTTCATAAATATAAAATACACAATTAACTTGTAATTTCTGTATTTTTATTTAATTAACATTTTTTAATTTATGGAATGAATTTACATTTTTGCAATCCTTTTTCTTTACTGTGCGATACTAGTTTTTTGTATATACTTGAGAAGTTTTATAGTTTTCTTTATAAACACATTTCTACAGAAAGAATAAACTTTAGAGTTTTTTTTAAAAAAATTTTTTCTTACCCAGAGTGTTTTCTGGAAGTGAATAGTTATTCAATTTTCACATGTGCAACTTTTTTTCCTCCTTTACTATTCTTTACTATACCCTCATCGCCTTTCTTTGAAGCTACCTTTGTAAGCAATACAAATTTCTGTTATTGTAGTGATAGAAAAAAAAATTAACCTTTTTACAACCATTAACTTTTGCCATTATCTTTCGTTGGATTTATAGCAATTTGTGCATCTTCATGGAATTTTCCTGTGAAAATTTATTGAATGTTTTTGCCCCATATATATATACATATATAATGTAATAGAAAAGTCATGCCGTGGGGTATTGGTATAAAAATAAATGCTTGTCTTAGTTTTGAAAAAATAAAAAATAAAAAAAAAATTATCCTTAATTGATTAAGGATCCTTTTGGGAAGAACCTCCAAGCATTTTTTTTTTCTTTTTCTTTTCTCCTTTCATTATCGGTTGCTGTTTGTTTCTAGGCCACGGTCTTGAAGCAAGTTTTAGAAACTTCTAGGTCATTGCATTTTAGCTTCGTTCAGTTTGTTGGCAGCGATCTCTGCCAGACGATTTTGTGGACGCTTATTTTGAGGGTTCACTTTAGCGTCACCTTTGCTTTTTTCCCCCCTTACTCATGGGTATCATATTTTTTTTATGTTGGAATTTGGTTTAGTTGTGCTCGAAATTATCCCCCATTTCTTACGATTTCTGCGATGGACAATGGCTGAAACTAAATACCTAATTTAAAGACAAATTATCTGAATATATAAAAATATATTTGCTTCAACTCTCTTTTTGCAAGATTAGATTAGATTGTTACGAATCCACTCATCGCGTGTTATAAAATTTTTTCTTGTTTTGGATGCGCATTTTTTAATTGCATTAAAAAACCCTGCTAAATATGATATCGTTGAAGATTTAAAAAATGAAATAAAGAGCGAAAAGTCCATGACAAGTTTGTTGATGATCACAGAATTCAATGTTCGTTTTTAGAACGTCCAGTTCTTTCGGTATTTGTTTCCAGTGTTTGATATAAAATATTTTAATTTCAGTATTTTGATAAATTTATTAAAACATATTGTTTCACAGCGCATATTTATTCTTGTGATGGCTTATTATTTTTAAAATTGAAGTTAATCGTTTAAGTAAAAAATGGGCTCGGAAAAAAAGTTGGTCATTAGGTTTTAAGATTTCTTTTTGCTCGTTTTAAGGAATAATGGGATATTATATGCAAATTTTTATGAATAAATTTTATCAAGAGGGAAAATTCTGGGAGGTCGTATTTTTATTTTACTGATTTCTTATATTTACTCTGAATACTTGCTTTCCTCAGTTCAGTTGTAAATCGTGCAAATTAAATTATAGGTTTTAGTTCCTTGTAGAAACTTCCCAGTCCGAAAGGTAGAAAAGTCAAGGTTACTTTTTTCTCCAAGACATTATTTTTACCCCATTTTCGATTTGTCAATCTCTATATGAACAAATATTACCGAAGTTGATTTTATAGTTAGCTTCCTTTGTGTTAACTATATATATATTTTTTTCCTTCGTCACTTTCGGTGACGGATTCTTTATGAACAGTTGGAAAAGAGTTCTTCTTTTTGATTATCTTTTTGATTGATGTAGCAATGTTTTTATTCTGATTTTGCTTGAGAAATTTCCTGTGCGCTTTTAAAAAGAAATGAAATGGAATTGATGCAAAAATAGGGGGGGGGGGGGAATTACTTATCTTGCGCTGACCTTGATCACAAATTATTTCTTCAATCCTTTCAGTGTGTTGAAAAATACTTATTAACCTCCAAAGGGCTGTTATTTTAGATACAAATAAATTGTACCTTATCACTTTTCAAGTACCTGCTTTCTCCAAAGGAGAATTTTCAAAAATGTTATACCAGCGGCAAATTTCTTATAATTCGCATTGGATGAAAGAAACGCTTATACAAATATTAAACAATATTTTATTAACCCATTGATGTATAAAAATTTATATTTAATCGGGATTATTGAAATTAACAATTTCAATACTATATTCAATGATTATTAACAATTGAAATTAATATAATTAAAGTAAGAATTTTACGATAATCTCGAGAGACTGCCATGTTTTATCGCGGGAACTGTTTCTTTGCTTTTAGCGAATGATTTTTCCACTTGAAATGTTTTCATAAGACGGCAGACATGGTGTAAATTATTTGTTGTGGTCCATAATATAGTAACCTTATTATGGAAACATAGCCACACCAGGGATTATGTGTAATCAGAATAAATTCTTGGGTTGGTTTGAAAAAATATTTTCTTTTTATCAAGATATGAATTCCCTTACCAAAATTTTATCTTAAAAATTTGATTCTTGGAAACTGAGTGTTTTTGCCGTTCATCGCGTAAAGTGACTTTTAAAAAACTTTGCATATAATTTTTTAAGAATTTATTTTATATAAAAAAATTATTTTATTGAATTTAAACAACGTGTTAACTATGGTTTAGTCATTTTTCAATTAAATCGGATTCTTTCCCTTTATTTTAATGAATAAACAGAAGATAAAGTTTAATTAAGTCTATAAATTTAATTATCATAAATATTATCGATGTTTTAGGGTTAAATTTTTATTTTCAATTGTTCTAAAAAGATGTACTGGGAAGATTTAAATTTTGTATTTCGCATTCGAACAATGAGTCAAAAGCCGATTGAACAAATACGTTACCGTTTAAATCTTCATGGACATATTTGTAACCGTCTAGTTATTTCACATGAATAATTCATTCCAGGGGTTATTGAAAGTTTATTTTTTATTTTTTTTCCCTTGAATATATACATACACACTGCTTATGATTAATTTTTAAAATAAATTATCTCTTTGTGATCTTCATTTTTAACCAAATCTTGTAATTTCAAAAATTTAACATCGTATAGTTTGAATTAAATCGCATAACTGGATGCAAATTCTTAAAAAATGTAACTTTATAGAATGACATTTAGGGAATATTTTTCTGAATTAAGACTGGGTGTGTTCAAAATTGGAAAAATCGTATAATTAAAAAAAAAAGTCTAATAGAAGAGATCAGTGTGTGTGTGGATATAGGAATATATTCTACTGTATTAATTAAAATAAAATTTTTTATAAAATTGAATTAAAAACTTTTGGGTTATAAAACAAATCCTGCAAATTTATATTGATGTTATTTGATTTGTGTGTATGGATACACACACACATATACAGGAATTTCTAATATATTAATTTGAAAGAAAAATTTGATGCAATTGAATGAAAAATTTCTGTTATATAAACCGAGTCTTGCAAGTTATTATATTTATGCAAAATTCACTAGAAACTGTTTGAATTATTCTTTCTCCCAGCGAATTACTTAGGAAGAAAGTAATTGATTTTAACTGATTACTTAGAAAAACTATCGCATATTTTCTCTCAATATAATGGTGCAGTTAATTTTAATGTGTCTGAAAAAGCTTTTATTTATCTTCCCCCCCAAAATATCAAATGTTTATCTTTTTACTTACATTGCTCGTTTTTCAACGATATACTTCAGAACATTTTAAAGCATTTATCTCTCTCTCTCTCTGAAGTGTTGCCCTGTTTAGATGTTCACACTTCTGAAGTGGAACCGTTATCTTATCGAACACTATCCCCGATTTAGCTGTTTGACGGTGGCGAAAGTAAGAAAAAATAATAAACATGTAACTAAAAACCTAGATACGGAGTTATTTTAGCGCGCTCTCTTTTTTGTGTACAAAATAGTAACAGATTACTTAATCGGAGATATTCACAAGTGAAAGGAGATATATAGTTCATTTTCTCTTTTATTCAACCGAATCCACATTATAATCTTCCTTAAACAAGATATTGTTGGATAATGCAATGCTATGAGAATGATACAGTATAATTTAATAGTACCTAAAAAAGTTTTGTAATATATTTTGTTGGAATAATTTCAACCAACTTATTTAAGAATGAAAGATAAAGTTTTTTGCTATAAGTCAAGTAATGCGATAAGATAACTATTCGGCATCTCGAAAAACTATTTCTAATTTATACTTATGAAACATTATTAGCATTAAAATGAAATTCTGTGAAATTTTACCTTTATTTTTATTAACGTTATTCAATAAAAAGTAAAGATGAAGCATAAGTCGTAGGTACGTGGAAACTGTATTGTATTGCTGTTTTCTTTTCCCCCACCCCCTTTTAAAGAGTCGAGATCAATTTAAAAAAAGAGTACGAGTGAAGAATCTATAACGTTCTGTAAGATTAGCTTGTAAAAACAAGGTTTTTGCAAAATAAAATTATGAGGTTCCTCACTAACGCACCTTGATGCGTTGGAAATCATGTACATACAAAGACTTCAAATTAGATGTTAATGATATTGCTCTATAGTATCCAGAAATGTATTAAAAATATTATTGAAATTCAAGCTAATCCTAAAATTAAAAGTAGAACACCTTTTACGTACCCACACATAATCTCAAACTCAGTGTTGCAACAGCCCATGAGGGCCTGGGCCTACTGTGCCCATACGTGACCATTGGATGCTGAGGTACATGAGCAGATGTCCCGATCAGGTAGTCAGTCTGAAGCGAGTCCCCATTGTCCTCAAGCAAGCTTGGTACTCATTTATCGACCCGCTGCGGTAGGGATGAAAGGCTGAGTCGACCTTGCCCAGCCCGGGAATAGAACCTGGACTTGTGGTGTGCAAGCGCGCTACGCTACCACTTGACCACTGGGCCTTACCCACACATAGTATGCAGTTTTTCATTTAAAAGTTTTAAAGCCCCTACCCCTGGAACCACCGTAATTACTCCCGCCCCATTATATCTGTTTGGAAAAACCCCAGTTGCACTCGTAACGATAAGCAAGACGTTGGTTGCTCCAGCAATTCTGTTTGACAGCAAAATTACTTTTTTCTTTTTTTTTGGTACCTTCAATTGGTTAGCTTTGGATCTTGCTTTCGTTAGTCCTAGAATAGGCTATTAAAGCTTCAAAAGAAAATCTAAAGTAATTAATTGCTTTCCAAAATAATTGCACGGACGCAAAATAACTTTCTTTCCACATTTCTATAAGTCTAGTAGTTTTAATTAAATTTCGTACTTACGTTAGTAATTTCAGTTACAGAACAATCTTTTCAAAGAGAGAACCAAAAACTTTATTCAAAACATTTCCTTTTATAACAATCGAACAAACTTTTTGCCATCCTCAAGTAATGAACGAGTTTTTATTCATTGTTGTGCTACTCGTAGAAAAAGTAGTACGCGTCGCCATCTGAAAGATAAATAATACATTTTCAACATAAGCGCTAATGGTTTGAGCTCTTCACCAATCCAGTTATACGTAAAGGGTCATAATGTCATTTTCTCCGCGCGTATTTTATACGCTTTTAATCATTGTTCTAATGCCCCCCCTCCCCTCTACTAAACCTAAATGACATGTTTTTTTTTAGTTTTATCGATTTAAAAATAAATCGCGTTCATGAGTTGAACGGGAATAACAATTTGAAAAGATCGTTTTATGATTTTGGAGCTGTATAAAACAATTTAAATCAATGTTAAAGATTTAATGATAAATTTCTTAGTTTATTCATGCCAATTTTTAAAGCAATAAATCATTCAGTTACGTCTTTTAAACCAAGTTTTGTGTGTTTCATTAAAAAATATTCAATTGTTAGTATTTAATTGAAATGTATAGGCTATTAGTTTTCCTGTTTTGAATGAATTTGCCATAGGCTTCCGAGAATTATTTTTTTATCCATACATCTGCAGCAGTCGTTCTACTTCATATCTGCAGTTCGATTCCGCTAGTTTAAGGCTATGACACCACTGCAGTGTCCCATTTACAGCGAGTATTTCATTCATAAGTCAGAATACTGATTCGTGAGACATTTTGATGCTGAATGATGTCATATATGCGGACCTCGAAATGCAAATAACAGTATTGCAAAGCAACTAGTAATATTCCTAAGGCAGGGGGAAAAGTGAGTTTCTTCTTTACTTAGGAACTAGATTTTGCTGATGATATTAACGGTACTTTTGGTTGTATATTTTTACGTTGTCCTATATACAGAAAATTTTAAGACTATTTTTTCGTGAATCATTTTAAAATTATATAAATATTCGTGATTTTTATTGGCGTTATTTTTAATGAAAGTAAATATAAATTTTTATGACATCTTTGTTTTATGGGCTAAATTCATGAAGATCACGTGATAAATGTCATCTCTTGTTTTCCCGTTGAGTTCCAAATTGACAGACTTGTAAAATCCAGTTTATAACTTTGCATATGATAATTGGGTAAAATGTCTAATTCTTAAATAAAAAATAATTAAAAAAAATATACCGATACTTTTAAATTGTGGGTTTAGTTTAGTTTTTTACCTGTGTGCTTTATTGTTAGCAATGTACATTTTCTTTGTAAGGAAGTTTCTGTTTAAAGTTGTGGCAGTAATGTGGAGTGAATTAATTGCCAACACGTGATTACCTTTATCATGTGATATTGACGTCAAATAAATTTAGCCAATTATAAATCTTTGGAATAAACTTTCTGCCAAAGGCTTCGATTAGAAATTTTAATAAAACTAGTTTTGAAGTTTGTATGTTATCGAAGTAACGAAATGCAGTGCCTTCGAAACTCGACTTTTGTTTTTACCGTGAAATTTTATTTTAGTACTTAAAAAAAAAGTGATGTACAAATTTTGTAATAAAAATTAAAAAACTAATTCACACATAGCATAGAGTAATACTTTGGAGACAGGGTTTTTTTTACCTCCGTTTTGTAAATTGTTAAAATATTAGGGTTCATTTTAGATTAAAAAATAAGACTACAGAAATAAAGAATTCGAGAGGCTTTTGAAATAAATATAAGAACAATTCACTAAAATATGAAATATTTCTTTGTTTAAATAGGTAATTATATATATATATATATATATATATATATATATATATATATATATATATATATATATATATATATATATATATATATATATATATATATGTCATTTGTTGTCATTAGATGGTCATAAATTTTGTCCTGGCGTAATTTGATTCGGCCTAACGATTCTTGTTTTTTTTTCTCGTCTGATAGTGGCCGTGATCACGAATTCGTTGCCGGGCCTTGTTTCTGTGGAATTGTGGTATTTAGTCTTGATGCTACTGAAGACCCGCTGCGTAGAGGAACTGATATACATTACACCTGTTGACGTCTCTCGACACTTGGTTTGGTGTGGAAGTGTAGAGAGTGGGGTGCTAGTTTAGGTGTTCTATCACTTGGCCGTAGTTCAAAATTACTAGGTTCCGTCACTTATAACCGCCATCTGTTGCTTTTATAGTACTACTTTTTTAATGATCCATCGCTAATGAATTAAAAGGAATAAGATAATGGTCGTACTTGAATCATTTTTAAATATTTGATATTTTTCATGTCTTAATGATACCACTTTCAATGCATACCGAGTTCAGAAGCATTTGTGTATATTTTGAGATCACCGTAAATACAGCCCTTATTTTATTATGTTTAGCTATCGAACAAATGTCCCGGGTGGTCGGGGGGAGTGGACTCAACTGGTCAAAATCCTATTCCTTATGAGTGTGTAGTTTCCCCCCTTCATTTTAGTGCTTGTAGCATTTAATGTCATGCGTTCTATTTCTGTTCAAACAAGAATTAAACGAAAAATAATTTAACAAATACTGCTGATTTTTGATTCGAACACCGATGCATTTAGCTCTGCACGTTTTTTGCTTGCTAGTAGGTGAATCGTTAGAAGTTGTTGCTCACTCTTTAACGATCATCAATTTCAAACAGGTGTTCTGAGTCAGGTGCATAAATAACTATGACTGGTGAAAAACTGCCTGTTCGTGGAGGAAAAAACACCAATATTTAACAGTGAATCATCTCTTAAATTTCCTCGAAAATATGTTCTGAATTTTTTAAAGTAACGCTTTTCTCTCCCTCCGTTTCGTGAAGAATTCATAATTTATTTTTGTTCCAATTTTTTCTTTAGTTACTTGTCTGACTCCAACTTCACTCTGGTACAGGCTTTTTGAAGAGAATTTTAAAATCTGCCTGATATTCATGCACTTTTTTAATGGATTCTGTTAGGCTGTTTAAGAAGAGCACCGTAACTACCTGAGCCCGTTTCTTTCAAATTGAAAAGTTATTCATTTTCTGATTTATTTAGCATACATACAGAGATCAGTGTAATTTTTTTTTACTATTATTATTTCTAATAGGCTGCGGATTGGTGTTTTACCATTGCAGAGTTAGTACATTTCCCGGGATGTAGTATCTCTTTTTAGTGCGCCACCCTATAGGCGGATACCAATCGCCGCAGGTAATTTTGACGCACAGTTTCCTCCACAGGGGAAGACCCCTGAGCTCTGACGATGCGAACCTTTACTGGGATTTAATTTTGCCGAGAGCACCCAAGCGAAACGGACATTCTAGGGATCTTTTATATGTCGTATAATCATACGACATGGCCGCTGTCGATTTTCTGCATCATGAAAAACCACCGACATGGGCTGTGGTCGAACCCGTAATCTTAGGTGCAGAAGACCTGCGACAAACCAACCACGCCACCAGCCGGCATGTAGTTTTTTGTAGTTCTCATTTCTCTGAATGGGGTATTTTTTTAGTATAAATTGAATACCATATTTAATTTCCTATATTGGTGTACTAAACCTGGCTTTATCTTAAGTGCGGAGGGAATGCATTCATGAAATGTTTCGAAATTTTAAAATGGCGATAGCCGAGTGATCATGGCCCTAAGCTCGTTAATGGCGTTGTTGCATTCGAGTCGTAAGTTTGAGTCCTAATGCTACCTAAGAACCATCGTGTAACTTAGCCGATGCATGTGGAATGTACCCGGACTTAAGTCTTTACATTTTGGTCTAGTTTTGATGTGGAAAGTGTGTGGAATGCCAACTGAGATGTCGATCTCGCCATTTGACCTGGTTTCAAGAGTATGATGTACATTGGCTTTTTGTGTGAAACAGAAAATAATATCCAATCGAAAAAAATTTTGAGGAGACAATACAGTTGAACCTAGGTTTGTGCGGTTGATAAAAACCGCATAAAAATAACCGCACAAAAAAATGTTAGAGAATTTCATGAATTCTTACATATAACAATTGTGTTCATTGCTTCATAGCCCCTTGAATGGAAAAAGACGTAAGAAAATTGTCTTGATTCGTATTCTGACGTTATTTAAACGAAAGTTTTCCTAAATTCATTCTTTCGAAATGAATTCCATTCTCCTAGTAATTTAATTAGTTTACATCTATCAGTTTTTTTCCTGTTCAAGATTTTAATAAGGTTTAAGAAATATAATTTTGATTACTTTCTTTCATGAAGTTAGAGGAAGTTTCGAGACGCTTTTAGAAAAACGAAGGTGAGCAAGACTGTTTGGGTTTCTTCCGTGTTTATTTACCATGATTGGCATTGTGAAATCGCCGTTACATTCGTAGCTTCAGGGTTTCAAAAACCTGCAT
Organism: Trichonephila inaurata madagascariensis; assembly: GCA_019973955.1. Taxonomy (NCBI): domain Eukaryota; kingdom Metazoa; phylum Arthropoda; class Arachnida; order Araneae; family Nephilidae; genus Trichonephila; species Trichonephila inaurata. The sequence continues at coordinate 87,961 of BMAV01019199.1, forward strand.
CTAGTTATATTCTTTCTCCCCCCCCCCCACACAAAAATCTGTCATAATAATTGGCTTTTGCAGTCTTAACGATGAAAACTCTTGTTTTTGAACAAGGGACATCATTTTTTTTAAAACCTTATTGCACAATAACCATATGCCCTTGTAATTTTGAAAGTGAGGTTTCTTGGTGTTAAATGTTACTTAAGTTTCTATATTTTGTGATGGGAATATTTTATTGTGCTTGTGACATTTTTCAGATCTTCAAGATGTATAAAAAAGTGTTTAATTTCAAAATATATTCATCCCTCTCCTCCCTCCTTAAATATTTTTCCCTTTGGAATGTCTTTATTTTTGTTCCAATTGGTTGATTTTTGCCTCAAACATTTGTGCAGTTATATATTGATGTTTCATTTTGGATTTTTTGGGCATTGCAACGCAAATCTTGTAACATTTTTAAAGCTTTGGATTGCTTTTTTGATTCTCCTCTTAATTCATATTGGTAAATTGTTTATAATGTAGACATTCACAAGTTATAATTCATGTTAGTATACTTATTCGTTATGCTAAAAACGCTAAATTAGATAGATTTGTTACTAGACTCATTTTTTTCGGTTTTAAATTGACCGCTTGAACACAATGTTTCTATAAAAGAACTCTGAAAATCTTACATTATTTCTTCTAAAACATGAGCCGAGATAATAATTCGCTGCAAAAATAATCGTAAGTGCTATTATAAGTGCCAAATGAAATAGAACTGAATGAGGTGTAATTGCTGAAGTTTATCTGTAAATGAAGCCTCAAGGAGTATCTGCCTTAAATACGAAGCGACTCAAATTTGTTAGAAGGCAATGCTCTTTAAAAACCTTCAATGCCGAGATCCAATGAATTAGTCATGTGGTCATATGTTAATACACATGCATCTCTTCTAAGTGTCTACATTGCCCGCGACTAGATTAAACTTGATTCAAGAAAAGTTTTATTATATTTTTTTGTTTTGTTTATTAATGAAGTGTATGACCTTACTCAAGAGGAAAAGTATTAGTCACCTACTCTTGTCAAGGTATTTTTAATTAGTTGCAGTGGAAGTAAACATATTTTTTGAGCTTGTCGATCTTGATGGAAATGTTAATCAAGTATTTCTTGTCCTTTTCATGCATATAATTTTAATGTTTCTTTTTATATTTTATAATAGTTGCAATTCTCGGCAGTTTCAAATTGTGCTCTGCGTTTTTACTGTATATTTTCGATGCAAGGCTAGGGTTTTGATGTGTAGTGGAGCGTTTCAGCAACTTTTATATTTTTATCTTTTTAATGAAATGTTGAATGAGATATTTTAGTTATAATTTAAATAAATGATGTAAACACACTTGGACGATGTGTGATGAGCATTACAATAAAAGAATATAGAATGAGAAATGCTTCTTTCTCTATAATGGTGACCAGGACGTGATATTATAGTGAAAGAAGAGAGCATTTCTCATTCTATACTCTTTTATTGTGGTGCTCATCACACATAGCCTTGGTGTGTTTTCATCTTGTGAATGTCTGCCAGGCCAGATTCTCAAAACTATTCTAAGGAGTTGCCATATTCTATTCGTTACCCATGGTCGGGTTTACCACAGGACCTTATTAGAAAAAAAACTTGTAATTTTCAGTAGCCGTGAATGTTCCCCTATTTTAGTTTGTCTTTTTTTCCCATTTAAAAATATTTTACCACAACATATTACAACTTTTAATTAGTCAATGTGTGTAATCCGCTGTTTTTTTTTTTTTTTTTAAAAAATGAAGTGTGCTGCTGTTATCTATGTATAGCTCTAAATACTTGTAAAAAAATTATTCATCAAGGGAAATCTTAAAAATTATGGTATTTGTGTGACCTTGATCTTGTGTACTGTATAAACCCAGATTAGCAATTCGAGTAGCATCCGTATCGCTTACTTATCCTGCATTCTAAAAAAGTTTTTTTTAGGGGGGGACCTAAAACAAACGAGAGAAGTTACATATACTATAAATATTCATTAATAATGTTTTATAATTCTAGACTACATCTTTGACTTTTATTTGCCCTCGTTAATTAAAAATGTTCAATGTTAATAAGCTGTCAATTTTACTGCCTTTGTTTCAAAATTTTTCTTTATGTGCTAGTATTGTGCAAATACAATTAATGGCGATTTGCTATATTAAGACTTCATTTTTCAAAACGCAATTTTCAAATTTGGAATTACGCGTTGTAGAAATTTGAATAGTTTTTCATAGTGGATGTTTTATAAGAGAGTTTATTTTGTGCCTGTGCGAGAAAAAGATGTAGCATATTTTGAAATTCTTTTAAATTTTCGATGCAATTGGACGTCAAATAGTTTTGTTTTTAAAATCAATGATCTTATTTTTTTTTCCCTTTGAAATTCTTAATTCAAAATACAATTGCAATGGTTAAAGCTAATAAATATGATTCAGTTTTTATACTAATTGACTTAAATATTTTTTGTTCTAAACTACTAATTACGGTAAGAGAATGAAATAGGCGAAGATTAGGATGTCTTGTAAATATATTGTCTTATATAATATGCTCTCGCTTCTTTTATTTTAATCTCCAGTCCCCCCTATGGATTTTCGTTTCTGTTCTTCTTTCTTCTCGCAAATATTGAAACATGACACACTCTTTCTCAACAAGTCCTCATTCTTGTTTACTACTTCCTCTTGCAGTATTTTTTTACGTAAGAAATATACATTACCGTAAAGAACAATGCTTTTCTTATTCTCTTTCGGAACTGGATATCTCACATCTTTTCTTATTTTGTCATCGATAGAATTGTTATCGGTTGTTATATGGTTTTATCTACACAATTTTCATCCAAAATTCGTTATCAGTTTAGTACATTTCCACTTGTTTTCGGTTTTTGGCTTTTTAGAAGTGTAAAACTCTCTTCCGATGTATTCCTGTGTGAAAGTATATGGCAGTTTATATTAATTTCCTATAAATGCTGTTTGTGTTGGTCAGCATTCGAATAACTTCAAATTGCTTTACACCGAAATTGGGGAAAATACAAATGTACAACCCACTTTATATTGATACCCTTGCTTTGCTCTGTTTTTGTTATACGTCTTCTCCCTATTTATGCTGGCCATAATAACCGGTTAACAGTTTTGGTCCTCGTTGTATTTGAATAAAATTCAAAATAATGAAAATGTTTAGTGATGCAAAATCACTAAGTTTAAATCGTTTGTTATATTCATGTTTTATACTTCTCTGTGATAACATTTCTATTTTTTTGGTTCTTAAATCGCATTTTAGCTAATGTGGAAGATAGCTGTCATAAATTTTTACTCTCATGTGTACTATCCTATTTTATATATACTGATTTTTTTAGAAAACTTTTTATTTTGTTTGCATTTATAGAATTTTATATTTTTAAATTTTTTCAAAACGGCAAAATATGTATTGCTGTGAATAAAAGAAACTGGTTAAAAATTGTATGTGCAATCAAATTTGCTGTGTTCAAAATTTAGTTTCTTTGAAATTCATATAATTACCAATACAAATTTGAGTAGTAGTCTGTTACGTCTAACAAAACACTCAATGCATCGCCATTAGAAATTTCTTTCGTCCGTTTGTTTTGGCTTCAGGTACATTTCCATCGTCCGATATGTTTTTTTTAATTATAACCTAGAAATACCCTTGTGTGTGTTGGCGATCTAGGAGACCCGTCGGCGACACGTTTCATACAGACCAAACAGCCGGCATGGCGTGCGTAGACGGAAACACGAACGAGACACACCTCCGGTTCTCTGATTGGTCGATGGATCTCGCCTGATAGTAGCGTGCTGATGCAGTTGATGACGAAACAAATCACGCGATGACGTCGACTATCGACTTTTCGGTAGTTTTGTAGAGTTTTATTTTTGAAGGGGGAGGGGTTCTCTCTCTCTCTTTTTCTGATGCAATTTTCACAAAACAGATTTCTGATTAATTACGCATAAGAACGCAGATTTTTTACGCATAAGAAACGTGTTCAAGTATTTTTTCGAGAAAATGCTTATAGAATTCTGTGAAATGAGTAATTTTTCATTTCATTTTATATAATTATTATCGTATTAAATTACTCTTTATTAGATATATGAATTCTAAATTTAAATAGGAGTAATTTTTCCTCTACAAGGTACGAAAAACATTGTTATGGAAAATATTTGAGTAATTTTTTGCATCTTATTGACTTTTTAAAAAGGTGAATCCAACATTCAGTCCCTTTCTGATAATGCTTTTTATCAGCGTATTTAGGCAATGAGAGTTCTAAATTACACTATTTATAAACCATTGTGAAATATGTTTCAAATATGGTTACTGACTCAGATAAAATGCATGCTAATATTAAGAGTTTTGTAAAATTTTAAAGAGTTAATTTTTTTTCTTCCTTAAAAAATGCTGCTAAGGATCAAAGTGAGCTATTTGACATTGTTAGGAATGTATTGGAAGAAAAAGATGTTATACGGAATTAACTCCTCTTATTGCTTAAAATATATTGTGATGAATGTTTCTGAATACAGAATTTATTATGGAATTCAGAGTATTAAATATGTATATTGTGGAACATTATAAAACTGTGAATTGAGATTTCACTGTTTCTTAGAATTTAATGTTATTTTTTAATTAATATTTTTTTTATTCCAAAGCAGCTGAAATTTTTATTACTTTTTCTTCATCGTTAGTGGGTTGTTTTTTTTTTTTTAAAATTACTCCAGACAATTTTTTTTTTTAATGCAAGAAAATTTTTTTTCAAGATCTACATTATCCATATTTTCGAAAAGGATTGGAGTGTATTTGTTCCACGTGGTTTTCTCACCGGCAAGGACAACCTTTCCCGTACGCGGAAAGGATTTCGCTGGCTCTGTGCCAACTGAGGTTATTTTCTGCCAGGAAATCTGCCGGCGCGATATTTCGGCGTCGAAAAGAATCCGAAACTTGCCCTTTTTACCTCGTACATTGTCTCGAAATTCTGACACGTTTTTTGGGAATCTTTTGCGTTCGTGTGCTTTGAAATTGAATATTTAATCGACATCAACAGAAGGAAAAGTAGATATTCGTCGATGTATCTATTTAAATGATTTCTAGGCATTTGACTTCATGATGAATATACATAAAAAACAATTTGTATTCAATTGATTTTAGTTGACACAAACTGCTTGTTCGTAATTTTTTCGTAATATTTTCATTGAATATATTTATTTGAATACAATACTCATGACTTTTTAAATTGCAGCATTGGAAAAGAGCAGAGTGCTAAAGACAAGGTTGCACAATTTTATTCGACAGTGATCAAAATAAGTTTTTAAGTAATGTGAATTTATTAATAAATCGGTTATATTTGTACAAAAATTATTTTTAAATCATTCTATGTAAAATTAATGGTAAACACACCTAAACTAAAGGATACATATGCCATAAACTGAAAAGTGGTCTCCTGTATATTATTTAGAAAAATGTTAATTGTATTAATTTGTATTGTTAACAGAATTATATGATTGGGGAAAATGATGCATAAATCATGTGATTTTAATTGATGTAATGAAATTATCAAAATTCTTTTATTGTGTGACAAATTTCAAGTAATTTGTAGAAAATTTGGATTTTTTTCGCTTAAAAAATTTTTTGTAAGGTTGATAGTTTTCTATTATATTCATTTAAGTTGTATATATAAATTGCACACAAATGTGTTTGTCAAAACTGAGTATTTGAGACTTGGTGATTTTTTTTCCATTTAATGCCGGAGGATAAAAAAGAAATTGCCCTTAATGGAATGAAATGTTTCTTTTGAGTGCCATAATTATCTTTGTAACCAAAGTATTTTTGTAATGAACTTGGTTTTTTTTATACATTATTGATATTGGTTTCTTTTATAAAAGTATAAAGCTTTATTGTCATTCTGAAAACTTCCAAATTAAATGAAACAACTATGTATGATGAGTTTTTAATTGACATTTACATTTCTTATAAGTTTTATGTGTGTGACTGCCAATATGTTCTCTTTTGTATCCATTCAATCTCAAATGAAATGTTTTAATGATAAATAATTTCTTTTTAGAAGCCAGAACTTGCTCGGAGACAGAATTTAAATGCAACAATGGCCGGTGTATTCCTAATCGGTGGCAGTGTGATCTGGAAAATGATTGTCTTGATAATTCCGATGAAGATCCAGCAATTTGTTGTAAGTGTTCTTTTAGAAGAAATACACTTTTTCTACTTGTTACAATTTTAGTGTATATTTTCTTTAAAGTTTTCAATGAATAAACTGTGAAACATTTTTTAAAAAGCCATGACTTTTTTTTTTGTATATAATAAAATAAAACAGTTAGTACTTAAAAAATATTTGTTGGTTACCAATTTCTTGTATTCATTAAAAATATATATATATATTAATGAATGCTGCAATTGCCTGCTGGGTGGTGTGGTTGGTTTGTCGATGGCCTTCTGCACGCAAGGTGCCTGAATCGGTGGATTTTCATGATGGCGAAAATTGACAGCGGCCATGTCATATGATTATATGGCATGTAAAAGATCTCTAGAGTGTCTGTTTGGCTTGGTTGCTCTTGGCAAAATTAAATCCTGGTACAGGTTTGCATCATTAGAGCTTGGGTGCCTCCCTCTAGGGAGGAAATGGGGCATCAAAATTACCTGTGGCGATTGGTATGGTGCCACACTAAAGAGATACCTGTTTCCGGGAATGTACTAGGTCTACAATGATTGAACACCAATCCACAGCCAATTAGAAAGAAAAAAAATATTGCTATAATCTTGGCCTGAATAGGTTTTTAATTTTAGCATTTCTTTCTTTTTCCAATACATGGTTAAATTTACTAGTTCAATAAAAAATAAGATCTGGCAGGTGTTGATTTTGTTATAATTGTGTTCATGTATTACAAATTTTTATCTTAATTCATCTTTTATCTTTCAAGCAATAGTTAGTCCTTTTTTTAACTAATAAATATTATTTATAGCTAACAAGACATGTCAAGCAAACCAATTTTCTTGTCACTCACCTGCTGTGTGTATTCCTATTTCATGGCATTGTGATGGACAGGAAGATTGTAAAGATGGATCAGATGAAAAGTTTGATTGTCGTGAGTATCTGAATATTGTTGATGAAAATTCTTCTTTTTGTTTTAAACATTTCTTGTACTCTTAAATCTTTTTTTTAAATACTTTTTAGATCAAATAACATGTTCAAATGATGAATTCACATGCAATAATAATAAATGTATTACTAATCGATGGGTTTGTGATCAAGACGATGATTGTGGAGACAATAGTGATGAGTTGAACTGTGGTAAGTAATATACTTATTGAAATTCTCTGTAGATAATTATGCTAATGAAAGGGAACTTGCACACACACATTGTTATTGTAATATTTAAAGTTTATGCAAGCATGTGCTAAGTTTTAAAATCGGGCAGATGCATTTGGTTGAAATAATAGCTTAGTACATTGCAAGATCCTAGTTATAAATTAATGTAAAAAAAGTTTTGATAAGATTTAACTCTGGATGTTGACTGTTATGTTTTCTTCTGGGATGATGAAGATGTCAACTCATTGTGAAAAGATATTTTTTCGAATACATTTTTTAAATTAAGAATCTTTTAGTGTTTCTAAATGTTTTTTTTCTGTATTAAAGATTATGTTTACAAAAAAATTGTTTGCACACATTTCTAGAAAGTGTACAAACAATAGAAACTGAATGAGAGAAAAATTTCTAAACTTTATATAAAATTTTTGTTTTTCTCTGTTTTTCTGATGATTCACTGTTTTTGTATGATGTTGCCTTTAAAAAATTTCTTAAGAGTACTTAATAATCTTGAATGTTTTGTTAAAATATGTGGTCTCCTAGCTGAGTTTAAAAATGGTTTTTGTGATGTATAAGAATTTAACTTTTTGTTTTGTATTTATTACTTAAAACAAAATTTTAAGCTTTTATTTCGTTATAGCCAATGTGACTTGTTCTACTTCCGAATTTGCTTGTCAGAATGGAAAATGCATTCCTGAGAAGTGGAAATGTGATGGAGCAGTTGACTGTTCTGATGAATCAGACGAGAAGAATTGTCCTACACCAGTAACATCTGTATGCAACAACAGGGAATTCATGTGTGCAAACAAAAAAGATTGCATTCATTTGACTTGGCTATGTGATGGAGATCCAGACTGTCCAGATGAATCAGATGAATTAAACTGTAATTATATATCTTTATATAAAAGTAAATTTTGTAAGAAGATTTGCATTATTTAACAATTTGGTATAGTTTTAAAAAGTTGATATCCTTAAAAAAATCTGTTTGTAAGATGGCAATTATATTAAATTTTAAGGTAATTTTATTATTGAATTAAGTACTAAGATATTTTATTGATGTAATTGTATGCTTAATTAAATTAATGACTGTTTGAAATTTTAGAGTTTATCTTAATAGTAAATGGTGAAAAATCTTTAATAAATGTTGATGAATGTATTTTCACAGGTACAAACACATGTAGGCCAGATCAGTTTCAGTGTAAGAATTTACAATGTATCCCGGGTCAATTACAGTGCAATGGCATGGAAGAATGTCCTGATGGTTCAGATGAAGAGAATTGTGAATGTATGTTGAAACTAATTATTCTCTTAGTTTTTTTTTTCTTATTAAACTAACATACTAATGTTTATTTATAATTTTTAGCATTACATGCTACAAAATGTGATCCTAAAACTCAGTTCAACTGTGGTGATCATTGCATTCCTCTGAAAGCAGTTTGTGATGGACGTAATGACTGCGGAAATTATGAAGATGAACCTCAAGCTTTATGTTGTGAGTGTTAAATTAAATTTTTTTCTTTAAGTTTGGCCTTATATTATGTAATGCATTCATTATAAAAAGGTTTTGCTTTTGAATTTAAGTGTAATAAATATTTTTTTTAAAGAATTGTATTCATCCCATTAGTCATTATAATGCACACATTAAAATTGGATTCAAAGAGTGGTTATAAGTTTTTAAGTATCTTAAAATAGGGCACTTATTTTTGAATTGTTAAAGTAAATGCTAAATTAGAGTAATTTTTAGTAACAGTATAACTTTATGGGTAATTTATTTAATGATACATAAATAAAATTTGAAAAATAATGCATACAAAAAGTGATAAATTATAAAAGTAGATGTTTCTATTAGCTGCAATTTCAAGATGTAAGTTATTTAAGAGTACTAAAATTCTATTATCATGTCTTTTTTCCCTCACTCTTCCTTTTTCTTAATTTGCCATTACGCATTTATAACCATTTTCTCCTCTTTTCCAACAGATAAAGATGAATGTAAGGATGATAATGGTGGTTGCTCTCAAATATGTCAAGATCTCCCTATTGGATATGAATGTAAATGTAGAGAAGGATACTATTTGGCTGATAATCGAACTTGTGAAGGCAAGTATTTATAATAATTTTATTAATTGATCTTTCAATATTCTGACACTTTTCAACCTATTATATTTCAATTAAAGTAGAACTGTCATTTAAAGAATTACTTTTTAATTAGGCATTTTCTGCTTTAATTTACACAATTAAAAAAAGTTGTATGTTTCAGATTTATTGCTTTTTTAACTGAAAAATATCTATTGTAGATATTAATGAATGCGAAATACCTGGAGCTTGTTCTCAGTTGTGCACTAACACGAAAGGTGGTCATAAATGTGAATGTTTGGAAGGCTATATGCTTGAACCCAACAATAACAAAAGATGCAGAGCAAAAGGTGATTTAGATTTATTTAAAAAAATGTATTTGTTTCAATTAATTGGATATTGATTTTATAAACTTTTATTTAATTATTGCTGTTAGAATATTCTAATTTATCTATTCATATTGATTATGAAATTGGAACATTTTATTTCTAATAATGGTAAATCAGAATTTTTTTAAAGAAAATTTTCAATTGAAATCTTTTTAAAATTTTAACTTGAGATCAAGTTTATGAATCTATTTTTTTAAAGGGGAAAAAAATTCAATTATATTATAATTAAAATAAGTGCATTGAAACGTAAACATTGTTGTAAGACAATTTTGTCCATGTGCAAGTTGTAGATTATTATGTAATTAACACCCAGAACTGGGAAATTAACAGAACATACTGTTAAATTACCCAGGAAACAATCATTACCATAAGAGTACATTTGTCAGAGAATATCTTGTATTTTTCATTTTTGCATCTTACCCTAAATAATATAATTACCTTTTTTTTTTTTTTTTCTTTTTGAATTTTTTTTTTTCTTTAAAAGGGAAATATTGACAGCATTTTTTTTTTTTACTTGAAAAAGACAGATGTATTAACTTCAAGCTGGAAAATTTTATTTCTTTTATTTTGCAGAAGGCCATACTGTTGTTTTATTCACAAATCGACAAGATATTAGGAAAATTGATGTAGAGACTCAAGAATATGTGTCAGTTGTTAGTAATATGCGCAGTAGTGTAGCACTTGATTATAATTATCATACTAAAACTATTATCTGGTCAGATGTTGTAGAGGGACAGTTGAACAGGTAAGTTTTACTCCTATTTTTGAATTGATTCATATGTTGTAGAAGTTACTCTCATTTCTAATTCAGTTTATTATTCTGAACAGATTTTTGCATAAAAAAAAAATCTTAAGTGTCTTAACTTTTATGCTATATTTTAGTTCAGATCTTTTTATTATTTGTGAATTTTTTTGTGTTTAATGAAATTTTTCTAAAATCAAGTTTCAGCATGTATTTTATTTCATCTTGATATAAAGTTATAATGTAAATTATTAGAGTGATATATTACATGGACTACCAATTTTAAATTGCTTGGAAAAAACAAATTATAGAGATAAACAGTTTATATAGCAAGCCTATCTATGCATGGGCAATAAAAAAAGTTAGGAAATCTAGTTTTGCTCATTTAAGCAAACTATTATTTCTACTTTAGATTTGGAAAGAAGATTAAATAAATGAAAAAAAATCTTTCAACTGTTTGAGGTGAAGTAGAAAGATTATGGATATAACTCACTAAAATGGTTTCTTCCATCAAACAAATATTTTCCCAATATTAATAATATTCTTTATAGACCTATCAAAGCCATTATTTTCATCTTGGCTGGGGAAATATATCTAAATTTACAGTCTAGCAATCTTACTCCATTGCTGGAAAATTTTTGACCTTTAAATAAACTTTTAAATTTAAAAAAGTTAATAAGAAAAATCTTAAAAAACCACTCAAGAATGAAGAAATGGTTAAAACCATTTACAGGGGGCACAAGAAACATTCTACACATCTTCAGTAAGCACTGCTTAATTTGTTTCATTTATTTCTTGTATTTTTTCTTTTTAATCGTGTGCTTCAATTCAGTGATTTTTAATAATTGATATTGTGTATTTTAGATTTCACAAATGCTTACTTGAACTAACAAGCAATATAAATATTAAATTTGTCTTATAAATAATATTTATCTGTAATTGAAGTATCTTTGACTTTTTTTTAAAGTGAAAGTTGTTAAAGATGTGAACTTGTTTTTAGTGCACCTATTGATACTGGAACCCCAGTTACAACCATTGTCTTTGAAAATGTGGGAACTGTTGATGGTATTGCTGTAGACTGGATTTATGATCACATCTACTGGACAGATAATGTTCGAAACAAAATTGAAGTTACTGATAATACTGGAAAAATAAGAAAGACTATTGTCAGTAAAGACTTGGAAGAACCTAGAGCTATTGTAGTAGATCCCTTAGATGGGTAAGTATCTGTTTTGAATTAATGACTCTAATACAAAAATTGTTTTTGAAGTGTTTTAAAGCTAAAATAATCTTTGATCAAGGAGTATTGTATAAATAGCAAAGGGAATAATTTATATTTAACATGATTGTTATTTGTTAAATATTTAGAAAAAATTTAGCAATTCTTGTATATTTGAATTGAAATAGAATTGATAAGATATTTGCATGTTTTTTAAAGTTTCTTCCATAAAAGAGCATAAAGGAATATTTTGAATGTAATAAAGCTGTTTTTACTGCATATATAAATTTTACATTTTATTTTTTTTTGTTCCATTTAGGGATTTTTTTATTCCTCCTTGTTCTTTAAAAAGGAATTTTTTTCCTTTGAATAAGAAATCTTATTGCATGACCTTTTCATATATTTTATTTAAATCAAATAACTTGGCAAATAATACTTTTCGTAAATGTTTTTGTTTCTTGTATCACATTTTCTAAAAATTGACATTTAAGCATATCTGTGAAATGAGAACCTAGTGCTAACCTTTTTCTTTTCCCGAATATTTCATATAATTATGTTTTGCAGTTGGATTTATTGGACTGACTGGGGTGAAAAGGCTAAGATTGAGCGTGCTGGAATGGATGGTAGCCACAGAGCTACTATAATATCTTCTGATATCAAATGGCCTAATGGTCTTGCTCTTGGTAAGTTTTATTCTTGACACCTTCAGTGCGTAAATTTGCTAAAAAATTCCTTTGTTTATTTAATTTGATCCTTCTTTATACTGTTTATAGCTTTACATAATTCTTTCAGATTTTGTTTCTAAGAAAATCTTTTGGGCTGATGCTAAACTACATCTTCTGAGCTCTGCAGATTACAATGGTGATAATAGAAGAGTGATCTTGTCTTCTCCAGTCATTTTGAAGCACCCATTCTCGATTGATGTGTTTGAAGTGAGTCTATTGTACTTATTAAATTGACATGTTCAATTTAAAATTTTGTGTTACTATATACTAATTATTTTTCATTGTTCCTCATAGGATTGGGTGTATTGGACTGATTGGGAAACAGAAGCCATTCACAGAATGAATAAATTTACTGGTGAAGAAAAAACTGACATAGCTACTGGAATTAACTCGCCTATGGATATACACATTTATCATAGTTATAAACAACCTAAAGGTAAGTTTTTTCAATAACAGGAAAAATTACTTGAATATTTTTAATTGTTAGATTATTATTAGAAAAAAACTTAATTTTCAATATCAATGAATATTTAACCTTTTTTTAAATAGTCTTTTTTTCCTCAGTTAAAAATGCAGTCGGACCTCTATATAACGAAGTCGCTAAATCCTGGAAAAAAGTTCATTATATAGAAAATTTGTTACATAGAGGTTCATCTTTTAATATACCTTATAAACCACAAAACAAATTTTAGATTCATGAACACTATATATTAAAAAAAGTAATTATTCACACCTTTTTTTAAATTTATGTTTATTTTATATATCATACCCATCAAGAAAGAAAGAAAAACTGCAAGGAAAACAAGAAAATAATTTTATACTAAAAACATTCAAGGTTCCAGGAAAAGTTTGCCGTGTAGAAAAATTCGCAATATAGCGGTTCGACAGTACTTTTCAACTTTTAATTAGTAAAAATGTCAGTAACTCTCAATTTTTTAAAATCAAAAATGCCCCCTGTGTTTTCCTTTCTTAAAAAAAAAAAATGAGGTGTTATTTATTTATAGCTTGAAGAAATCTTAAAAAAGCAGTCAGTGACTGAGTGATAGTGTATCGCACTTTTACACCATAAGTCCGGGTTTCATACCCTGGCCTGGGCTAGGTCAACTTGGCCTTTTGTCCCTGCAGTAAGTTGATAAATGAGTACCAAGCTTGCTTGGGAACTAAATACTGGGGGCTTTGCGTTGTAACTGACCCCCTGATCGGAACATCTGCTTGTACATCTCAGTGCCCAAGGTCATGAAAACCGAGATGGGCACAGTAGGCCTTGGCCCTCTAAGGGCTGTTGCACCACTGAGTTTATTTTAGACTAATTTTAAATCAATAAATGTTTGTAATGAACAGTTATGAAAATTTTAAGCTTCTTATAGCAATTTTTCATTCTAATTACAATCCAAAATAAAGTTTTAAGTATATATTATTTACCACAAGTTTATTATTTTTAATGCATAATTTAACTAATAAAGAAATATAACTGTTAGATGTATTCCTTGAGCATTCCATTTTCAGATCTAAATTATTTGTAAGAAAATGTTATTTTTTTTTTGTCCTCAGGAATCAATTATTGCAGTGATATGAATGGTCATTGTTCTCATTTATGCCTTCCCACTCCTAACATTAATGCACAATCCGCACGATACACTTGTGCTTGTCCTGATGGAATGGTGCTAGCTGCTGATCACATGACATGCATAACTGATAGTATGTATTACTGAATGTTTTTTAATGTTTATATTTGCATGTAATTTTAACTTTATTTTAGTTATCTTTTAAAAGGGGGTGAAGTAACTTATGAATGTTAAAACGTTAACATTTATTTAACAATCGCAATTTTTGTTACATTCATTTGAAAGTTATTTATATAAATTGCTGCCATGTCTATTGAATAGAATAAAAAAAAAACGTCAGAGTAATATGTTTCTTTTTCTGAAATTTTTGTGATATTAATTGGTTTTTAATGTTAACAAAATATATTTTTAATGATTTAAATTAATATAATGGACAATCCTACATGAACATTTTAGTAATGATTAGATATACTCTCGAATTAAAAAAAAAAATTCTTTACGAAGATATGTAGTTATTCTAAAAATCTATATTAGGAATTGCAACAATATTTCCCTTCTCTTAATTTTTTAAAGAACTTGCTTTTTACTTGGGTATATTTAATGTGATTTGCATTATATATGATATCTTAGTATTGTCCTCAGTGATTCAGTTCATGATAGAATTTACAACTATATTTGTGTTTAAATTAACAATTCTGATACAATCCTTCCTCCCCTGTCTTGAATTTTTTTCGGGCTTGGTAGCCAAGTAGTTATGGTCACAAACTTGTGAGTGAGTCATAAGTTTGAGACCCATTGAAGACCCGCCCTGTAGAGATGTTGGTGTATGTTAAATCTGCCATGCAATCATAGTTCTCATATTGGTACTCATTTGACCAAAGCTCTAAATTATGTAGCCAGTCCCCAGTAGCCCCTTTGTTGCTTTACAGTGCAGCATTAAAAAATTAAATCATTAATTTTTCTCATTCTGTCTCCTCCAGAACAACAAAAAACAAAAAAAAGTTGTTTTTTTTTTGCTTGAAATTGTTTATGCTAATTCAGAATATTGTATGCTGTTTAAATTTCTGTACATTTATAACTTTTGTTATCCTTAGGATTACCTAATGAAAGGAGTAGGAAAAAATAGAAAAATTTTGGTGTCCAACTATTCCATACAATTACCTTTTTTTAAATTAAAGTATTCAAAATAAAAAATTTTGTCAGTCAAATATTTTCGAAATTGCTTCTTATTTGTGTAACTTGGGAATTTTAAATCTAAATTGTTAGAACTGTCATTATTCTTTGGGAGATTAAATAAATATAGTCACTTGAATTGTGTACATATAAAAAAATTTAATCTTTTGAAAAAAATTAAAGGGAAGGAAATGATGCATTTAGTAAATAAACCATAACACAGTTATGGTATATTTTGAGTTTCTTTTCCTTGATTGTTATATCTAAATTGTTCTATAGAAAATAAGTTGGTATAGAATTATATAAAAGTTTAATTTTAAATAATTTAATTTTTTTAATTGCATTTATGTTTTTTCATTCTGTTATTTATTAATATTTAATTAGATTTAATTTTGTTAAGTATGTATTAACTAAAAAATTTTCCCATTATGTATATATAAATATAACATGATTCTTTTTGTTAGAAATTTATGTTTTGTATTTCTGCATTTTTTCCCCTTGAATTAGTATATTTATATATATTTAACAAATGTTTTTGAAACAATTTTTACCTGTTTATTAGCAAACAGTCCTTCCTTCCCACACAAAATGGAAAATATTCACCCATGAATATTTTGGGAGAAATGGATTGAAAATAGCTAATATGCACTATATTTTGTTTTAAGATTGGCAAATTGATCTAGTGCTCTCTTTTAGACACGTTGAACACATCTGTGAGTTCCCCTCAGACCACTCCTATTACTCAAGACAGAGATAGTAGCGTTGTCATCTCTACCACAACAGAATTTACATATCATTCAATTAATGACACTAATTCTTCAAAGATTGATATCAGCACACTTCAGCCTACAGAAGGCTATAGTTTAGGTAGATATATATTTTGCCTCCCTTTTGCATCCATCATAAAATTCAAAGCATGTTTCTCTTATTCTCTAAAGAAAACATAGTTTTATATAGTAATGTGTATCATTGTCACTTAGTTAAATAATTTTTTTTTGTAACGGATAATTATACTTTCACTTTTACCTTTATGCATGTCTTATAGAAACTTGGTTGATCATAAATAAAAAAAAATTTCTAAAAAGGTAGTGTAATTTTTGTACATTTCTTAATTATCTTTGTTTCTTACACATTGAATACAATTCATAGGCATGTTTCTTTTTTCCCCATAATCTTAAAATCAAATGCTTATTACTTTATTGTAGTGCTAGTACTTTCCTTACTAAAACCTATGATATGAAATAGCAACTTTTAGATTACTGTGTGTTATTATAAACCAATGTAATGAATTTTCATTCTTTTTAGGCAATGTATCTATTATTAAAGGAAATCTGTCAGAAATTCTAAATGGTCCAAGTATATTCCCTGACACTGGAAGACTAGCTGGAATAATAATTGGTGTCTTGAGTGGAATTATAGTGTTATTAGCTTTGGTAATTACATATTTATATTGCTCATTTTTGTTTCAATTTAATGTGTTTAGTCTTTTAAATTGACGTGGAACAGGTGAAAAATAAAGATTTAAAACAGACCAGTACTAAAATATTATAAATGATTGAATGAAGTTTTTTCAAAAGTTAAATATATAATCAATTTATAAACAATTGATAACAGTTTGTGGTTAGTTATGTATTCTTATTATTGAAATAGATTAACTATGGTTACAAAATTTATATATAAACTATATGACAAAAAAAAATCTAATTATTGTTTATTATTTTGGATGTTTGTTTAAAAAACTCCTAAATATAAATCTAATAAAAATAATTTTAGTGTTTAGGAGAATGTTGTCTTTAAAATGTATAAAAATAGGGGAATCCCTAAAAAGCTGACATTTTTTAATTTGAGATTTTAAAACTGGATTTTTCTTTTTTATTGAATTTGGATCTCTAATGCATCAATTTAAAAATGATAACCGAAAGTTTTACTCTAAAGTACCATTTATTTTTTTTTTATCAATTAAAAATTGAGTTCTCTTATTCTATGATTTTTATAGGTTGGTTTTCTTATATACAAGCATTATTTGCGGAAAAACATCACAAGCATGAATTTTGATAATCCTGTGTATCGGAAGACAACAGAGGATCAATTCAGTCTAGAAAAAAATCAATATCAGCCAGCAAGGTCATATCCACCTGTAAGTTTTAATGGAAACTTTCTATTAAAATACTTTTCACAATACTTTTAGTAATCTGCACCATTTTATTACAAATATTTAATAAAGCAAAGCTTTTTCTAATTCTACATTCTCTGCTTTTCTTGCTTGCATTTATAAAGGCATCTAGTCAAGTAAGTTGCTTTAATTGCATTTTTTCTTATGGAATTCTGTTATTTGCATTATAGTTGAGCCTGTTTGTATAAATATTAAAACATCCTAAAAAATTCTCTCATCTTGGAAAGAAGCATTTTTGTTGTAAGGGAGAAGTATAAATTAGTGCTTTCTTTTATATATATTTTTAAAGTTCTTATCCTTTTTTATTTAATGTCTGTTCTATTGTTTTTTTTCTTCTCAAGAACACTTAGTCTTAAGAATTAGAATTAACCTTTTAAAATGTATTATAAATTTTGATGAAATGAAACTGCAAATATTTGTTTTCTTTATTTGAGTCAAAGGTTATTAAAGTGCACTGTCTTTCTAATCTATACATTGGAGCATGGTAATACCCGAAATGAATTATTTCAAGCCATTAACTTTTTTACAGTATATCTTTATTATTTATGGTCTTTATGGATAAAAATTTATGGTAGGATGCTTTATTTTTTTATTAATGTAACTGGATTAATATTTTATGAGTTTATATGATGAAAATTTCTTCATCATTCATAAATTAAATCCTAACAAAAAAAATGTTAAAATTTTGATTAAGTAAACAATTGTTTATGACTAATGAGTTAAGTATATTGGTTTTTTGTTATTTAATTTTAGAATAATTATTTTATGCCTTTTTTTTAGTTTACTTAGATTTTTCTTTTATTAAATGCAACTTGTGGAGTATATATATAAAAAAAGTGGTAAATGACATTATCTGAGGAAGATAAAATTAGTTATGAAGTTTTTAAGTTCAGTGAAGAATTATTTTGATATACTGATTAATTTATTTTTAAAATTCAAATACAATATTTCATTTATATTAAATAACATGTTTCATCTATAAGTAAACTAGTTGGATATATTTTACATTTTGTGTTAATTATTCAATATTATAATATCAAATATGAATACATATCAACCAGTATTTTAAATGTTAGCTTATTTCAAATTTACTAGATTGTTTTCATTCTTGATAAGAAAGACTGGTGATCATTCAATATGTTCAATTGAGATTGATTTCATTTAGAGTATAAGACTATTGTTTTTTTAACTAATTTTTGGTTGAAAGCCTAGTCATACTATAATGTTAAAGACAAATATTAATCTGTGCATTTTTTCTCTTTCAGAGTTTAGAGCCTTTGACATCTCCTGGTACAAATGAATTTGTCTAGTGCAAACCAGAAAATTGAAGTAAAATGATGAGCCGAATTGCAAGACTGTGTTCATAACTATACTTATTCCTTGCTTGTTCGGCTCCGATAAAAATTACAAAAAGAAAAAATGTTAGTGCTCACATTGGCAGCTGAAACAAATTTCTTTGGTTTCGCTTCCAGGACTTTAGCTTAGTACGTGAAACTAATTCTGTGCTGGTGATTTTGTGCTGACTCTTTAAAATCGGAGCTCAATTTCAGGAGCAACTGACACATTTTCTACACAGTGTGTTCCTAAATTAATAGAAAAAATACCTCCTGAAATTTATTCAGGAGCAGCATGGTAAAACATTTTTTCATCTTTCACGTCACATGATCTGGAAGGGTCGTGTGTTCTGCTACATGATTGGATTATTTGTTTACTTAACTTATTAAAAGGCTTACAACAGTATTAAAGACTTTTTAAAATACTGAATGTTTATTTTCTGCTATTGATATTAATCTCTGAAATCAATCATTGCTCTGGAGTAATTTTTTAAAAAAAATTCTGACAGGAAAAATGTTATACATTCCAAACTTCAGTTTTTCATATCATGTTTAAAATAGAGATCTATGTAAAAATTGAGATGAAATTTTAATTTATTGTAATATAAATTCAGTATTTATTAAATTCCTGAAATTTTTTGGAGAATTAAAATGTAATGCTAAGTAATTGGATTCTGTTATATCATTAATGTAATTTTTAATTGGCTTTACAAAAGTACTTAACATATATTTCAAGATATTGTGAATTATTTTTAAGTTTTTTTTGTTTGTGTTGTGAAGATAAATTTATTTATATTTTTAGGTATAGTTTATTTATTAAACTCAATCTTGTACTGTTTTTTTAAAAAAAAGATTAGTTCATGTAATTGTACTTAACATTTGAAATTGAATTTGTGCATGATTAGCATTAAACTTATTGAGAAAATACTTTTCTGATAAAAGTATAAACATTTTTTATGTAAATTTTTATTTTTCTGACTTCCGTTATTTTAAATTATTTCTTTTTTAAATTTATAAATTAAATGCTTAAAATATATTTGAAAATGAATATTATACATGCCATCATTATTTTATTAAAATTATACTTAATTTTCCTGCAGTTGTAACTTATTGTTGTACTGTAATGTATTTGAGGTTGTTAATGTGAACCTTACCCATTATCAACCAATTGGGAGATACTGAAATATTAAATAAACTGAGGATTTTATATTTAGCTCAAATGTTAATACTTACATATACTAATTATGATATTGTTGAAGTACTTCAGTTACTGATTATCTGCCATTCTGTCAAAAAATAATCATTTGTGTATTTTTTTTTGTAGATCATTTTAATTTTTTGACACCAATATTTCAGATGTAAAGGGTTAGTGTATATATGTTTTTGTGTATGAAGTTATTTATGAAAATTTTGTACAAAATAACTTGGGTTGTAATAGTTTGTTGCTTTGTATGTGAATTTACTGTTATTGTTTTAATTAAGCTGAAATATTTTATTACTGAATTGTGAAGTATAGAAATTTCTAAATATTAACTGCTGATCTTCCATTTCGTATTTGGGAGTATTAGTAAATATCCTAATTATTGAAAGTATGTTGGTTTTTAACATCTAGCTTTTGTCGAGTACTTTTTATATTTGCATGATGAGATTCCAGTATAGAAAAGGTAGCAATTTATACAGCCTTTTCTTATGCACCAGTTTTAAGCATACACAATGTCTTTTTTTTTTTTTTTTAGAAATCTGTAGATGATGAAATTTTTGAAAATCTTTTTTGAAATTCATTTAGTCATTGTTCATTTGATTTTAAAAATTACCTTTCAGTTTTATTTTATTGCATGCTTCATGTACTAAATTTAATTTAGTAGGGGTAAAAATATTGTGATAAAAGGCTGTGGCAAAAAAACAGAAGGTTGTAAAACAATTGAGAAAGTAAAGTTTTGATGTACTGAGGGAAGGGGGGGGGCCCCCCAATCATGTTGTATTGAAGCTACAAACTAGTCATACCATGTTTTTTCTTTTAGTATTAAAACGACCATTTGTTAATTGTACAGTTTAATGTAGCCTGATTATCTGTGATGGTTTATCCCTGAAGCACTTTTGTGTAAACGTGTTGTATAGAAAACAAATTGTCTTTTTTTTTTTAAAATAAAGATGTAAAAAAAAGGTTGCTGTTTATTTTTTAATCTATTTACACATTTATTCATCAGATAAAAATTACTTTGTACCAGTTAATTTTTTTAAAAAAAATTTGATTTCAAAAGAAATTAGCTTTACGTTTTGGAGAAAGTATAAAACTCTTTTTAAAAGATCAGTAAATATTGTTAAATAGTTACAATAAAAATAAACAATTGCAATTTTACTTATCATGGATGAATGGCATATTCATATAAATCTTTCAAATTTTTTTTATATTTTCAAATACTGTTATTTGTGATGACATTTTTTTCTTTGAACGATGGTCATATATTTTCTAAAAAAAATTTCCAAAAACAAGTAAGACTTACTTAAATTCATTAAATTTTCCATAACTCATCCATTATTTTAAGAATTCATTTAGTGAAAAAAATATTTTTTGTATTAAACATTTTGAAATCATCAAAAGGATTGCTAACATTGGTGTACACCCATATCACAAGAAAAAGGGTTAGAGACATAACCCTTTTTATTTGATATGGGCCTGTTTTTTGGTAAAAATTAAAACATTTAAAAAAAAGAGCTTTTTACAAAACAGATACCCAAAATGATGTACTCCCTACTAACACTAACACAGTGTTTCTCAAACTGTTGGGCATGATTATATTTATAAGTCGAAAATAATCATCAATTTTTACCAAAAGGGGAGCAAAACAAAATACATATTCTCACTGATATACTCATAAATGTATCAGTACTGCACAAAGTGTTTGATAATTAGTTAATCAATACTAAATTAAAAACAAGTTGAATAATTACTGGTGACTCCCATGGGCTTGCCATAAACAAAATTTAATACTTATCATGATAATTTATACTGCTTATAATTAAAGTCGTATTTTAGTCTTAGTGTCAAAGTACATTATTATTGCATTCACAAAACATTTTTATATGGGCGGGTTTACGCGATGAAAATTATGACTAAATTGGGTCACAAGTATGGAGAGTTTGAGAAACACTGCTGCAACAGAACTTGACTTATTCTTCAATGTGTTTGGTTTTATGTTCCCTATAATCGCTAAGTACCTATATATATACTAATATAAACTTCTACTGAAGCTTTAATAATATAGAAAAATCCGGAAACAAATCAATAAGAAATCTGACACATTGAAAACATTCATTCCACTTCATGTTCAAATATTAACTTTATAGTGTATGACTTAAGATCAATTCTGTTTGCAAATAAGTTTATTTTATCAAAATGATAATATATATAACAATGAATACAATATTTTAGGTCTTGACTGGCTATAAAAGACTTTTCTCCACTGAGCACTGACAATTATTTTTGAGAAAATAGAAATTCATAGATCTTGAAAATGAGAAGTAAGCTACATTAAAAAACTGTAATCAGCTTTTTTTTACCCAAGCAAAGGTTTTTTTAAGAACTTTATAAAAAATTTTAAAAGTAATATAAAATATTTAAAAAAAAATGACTTTCTATTTTCAAATAATTATTTATTTAACCCTATGTCACATCCCAAGCTTTTGTGAAAAAATAGTGCAAAATGGTTTATCGATATATGATATTTATACAAAACTAAAGAAATATTAAAATGGTAAGTAATAAGTAATGAATATATATATATAATTAATTTATTTAACTACTATTAAAGACTTTTAAATACATATATGAACCTGTCATTGCTCTAACCATCAGTATCATGTTCAATTTCCTCCAACCAACAAATTTTTTCACCTTGAATCCTAAGCTGCACCCGATTTTTAGTAACATTTACAATGTAAAAAGAGTGTACCTTAGATTTGGATAAACACATTATAGCACAGTGGTTTCCAACCGTCATTCTGTGGACCAGTACTAGTCCATGGAGCAAGTAATACTGGACCACCCAAGGAACACAAAATTGTTTCCATTTTATATACTTTGGTGTATTTCTCTTGGGTTTTTGTGACTTTCCATAGACAAGAGGTTAAACGGGAGCTGAGCGACATCACCTGCACCAATACTATGCATGCAAAAAATATCGTGATATATAAACAAGCAATCCCCCTAGCGGGCCATGTGGTAAAATTATCAAACGTCTACCCGTCTGTAGCAATAAAAAGGTTGGCGATCACTGCATTAATATGTATTCCTGTCAAGTTAAAAATTTGGGAAACTAAGAAAAGTTAAATAATTATGTCCCATTTATGTGTAACTAAACCTGTTTTATGGTTTCTACAGAACTTAAGTTTTCAGAATACCAGAGGAGTTGCTTCATTTTAATTAGAGATTATAATATACCGTAAAATCCGGCGTATAACGTGCTCCTATACTTTCAAGCTTCACTTTTTTTAGGTATATTTGCTGTATAACGTGCACCCCTTTTTTATGAAGGAACCTAAAATGTATGTATGTATGAAATGACCTTATATTTTGAAGTTATTATCCCAGTATTTTGAAAAAAATTAGTATACTTCTAGAACTACCCTTAAAGTTCATTAGGTATGTCATTTCTTTTAAATAAAAGGTATTTCAATCTATGTACAATAGAAGTCAAATTTTTTTTTTTCTATGCTCATGTCTTTTTTTTTAATTTTTGAAGCTATTATTTTTATATCCAGCGTATAAAGCACACCCGTAAATTTAGATTGTATTTTTTGTGTTCACGTTATACGCCACCTGTAATTCTCAATCAATGTGCCAAGTTTGAAAAAAATTAGTGGCCCGAAATATTTGAGAATCTTGGTGCAGTCTCAATATAAACTCATTGTATAACTTAAGGCATAAAATTTTGACGATTTCAATAATTTGTTTTAGCTGAAATTTAATTTTTAAAATACAAATCAATGCAGTAACAAAGCTTTTGAATAAGTTGAGAATTTGAAATACATACATGTCAATACAGAGCTATATTTTAATGTTTTTTTAATTCACAGTCATTGTGAAGAAAAACAAAAAATTCTAGAAATATTTTAAAAAAGAAATTGATACATTTTCACTCGGTTACAACAGATCAGAAATGAAAATTTTAATTATAACTTTTTTATATGTTAACAGGCAACATCAATATATGCATTAGATTAAAAAAAAATAATATACTTAACTAAGCTCTCTAAATCATAGGCTTTTTTTCATGTTTATGTACAAAATAAAACTCACTAATGTGAAAATGTTTATTATGACATGCATATTCCTGTACTGAAACCATCAACATCCTGAATATTCTAGCAAAAATTAGTAATTTGTTGTAATATTTGAAATTATACTTTTTTTACATGATAGTTTTTCTAGCATGCAACACATTTAATATCACAATTGTTATTTGTTTCAATTTACTAAAATGTGAGGAATCCAATGTACATAGAAATAGCAACATTTGTTTACACATAGTTCACAAATTGTCTCTAATATATATTAAAACTATACATATCTTGAACTACAGTAATTAAAACCAGTAATAACATCAGTTTCAGAATACATTTATTTCTCTTATGGTATTGAAACATATAAAAATAATTAAATTTTTCAATATTAAAACAAATTTCTTTTTTATCATCTTTAATTATTTTGTGAACTTCAAATTATTTAAAAAAAATACCCAATATATTGTAAGAAAATATGACTGCTGATGGAAATGGTTATTTACAAGAGTCCATTTTTAAAGTAAAATTCATGAACTGTCAGCATCACTGTCCGAGTAAGTACCTAATAATGACAAGGCACTTGGTGCACTTTTTTCTTTCTTTTCAATAGTCACCACACTTTCTGATTTCTTCCTAACAATGACAAGATTATCCAGTTTCTTTGAAACAACTGGTTTTGAATTAGAATTTGGACTTATTTTTGAATTATCATTACTTGATGTATTTAAGGATGGAGCAACATTTGTCTTGAGTTTTACTAAATTTTCTTTGGATTTTGAGGATAAAATTCCAATGCTTGCACCAGTAAGTCGTGTTTTCTTTGACATGGATTCTGTGCTTTTCTTGACCTAAAACAAATAACATTTTTCAAACCTTTTGAAAATATCAATAAAATTATAACAGAAACATGATTAAAAAATAGTTTTAGATTTTTTCAACTATATTATTAATTTTCAAAATAAAATTTTAAAGCAAGAACTAAATATCAGGATAGGATTTTGAAAATGAATCCTTTTTATTCAAAAATAGCTCTTATTGTACTTTTTAGTTTGAGACATAAAATTTTTTCCCCCTTTCCACTACCATCTTAATTTCCTGCTATTTGAGCACTGAATTGAAAGGGGAGGGGAGTCCTTCTTTAAACATTGATTACTTTTCATAAAAAAAATGGCAAATTACTCAAAAAAGTTACACATTTTACAATTTTTTTAAAAAAAAAATTGGAAATACTTCAAAGTAATCAATAAAGATTCTAATTAGAAACACAATAATAATTAATGTGTCGAAATGAAAAAAAAAAGGTAAACACATACATATTCTTTTTTCTCCCCAATATCTTGTAACTCCCCTAAAAAATCCCCTCCACTTCTAAACATGATTTTTAAAGAAAATTGTTAAGTTGAATATGCAATGCTTGATATATTTTTGAGTTAAATATCCTAACAGCAAAATTGTATATCATCTAATTCACTTAGATCAAATGGATTTCAAGAAGAAAAAAAAAACAAATGAAAGATACTTGTTTTTCACATTTGAATGCAAGACTTTATATATATATATATATAGTAAAAAAAAAAAATTATTTTGAGGAACACAGAAAGATTAACTAAGTTGATTTGTAATGGATAGAAGTCATTTGAATAGAGTAGAATAAATTTACATAGAAAATCTTTTGCAGTAACAATTCACCTTACATGCAATATCAGTTATTTATAACTACAAATCAGTAATTGTTCTCTTATTGTATATTGTATAAAAAGTTATTCATCAAATCATAACAATTGAAGCACAAGGTATAACTTACAGTATTATTTGAAATTTCCTCTTCCTCATCTTCTTCAATAATTCTTTTAACTGTTTTCCCTTCAGATTTTCCAAAAACTGATCTAATAAAAAAAAGATCCAATTGCAGAATAATCAGAAATCTTTTTTCCTTTTTCTTTATTTATATATGTGTTCAATTAAATAAACATATAAATAAATAATTTAAAAACAAACTAGTGTTTCAAATCATTTTAAATGTGGTCAATTTTTGTCTAAGATAATTAAAAAATGTTAACTATTCATAAGATTAATTTTTTGCAAAAAGTTACAGAAAATCAAATAAAAAACTTAAGACTAATTATAAATAATATAAATAAATAAACCATGAAAAATACGTGCTTTGTAATTGAAAAAAATTAAAAATATTTATTAATACTAATTTTAAAATACTGAGAAAATAATTAAAATGCCTGTGCTGAAAATTATAGTTTAAAAAAAAAACAACTCAAAAACACACTTTTATAGTGAATCAAACTAAAAAGTAAAAAAATAATTCTTAATATAAAAATAAAATGATTAACAAGGAAACTAATGTCATTGGAGTAAAAGCGTGGGTGCTCTATATTAATTGTTATAATTTCTTACTAGTTCTATTCTGAAATGCTGAGTTAGTACAAAGCACCCCATGCTTTTACCCCAATGACATTAATTTCCTCGTTAATCATTTTATTTTCATACTAAGGATTATTTTTTTACTTTTTAGTTTGATTCACTATAAAAGCATGTTTTTTAGTTTTTTTTAAACTGTAATTTATTTTTTAGTCCAATTTACAAAAAAAGCATATTTTTTTAAACTATAATTTATTCATTGAATTTATCCTTGAGTTTAATTTCTGGAGCTGGAATTAGTCTTGCTCTTCAGTGGATATTAATTAACGTGTTTGACGGGTATTTATTCTCTCCCTTTATGGGGCCTTGGATGAGACCTGTATCATTATATTTCAAAGATTCCGTCTCTATAGATACAGGTCAAACTAACAAAAGTGTGTTAAGAAATATTAAATGTTTCAACCATATTATCACCTTTTAATATGTATTGCAATAATGTTAATTCATATCATCACTTCTAAACCTATTGCTTTTTAAAAATAGAAAATATTTAACAGTTAGAACATAAATTATTTTTTTTCCCATGCACGAGTCTTTTTTTTTATTTTCATTTTTAGAAAAACTAGACAAATGTTTATGTTGTGGTTAGAAACTGCTGACGCACCCACCCTGTCCTTTCTCACATAAAGAAAAAACTTTTATTTTGTTTGTTTCATTTGTATCAACCACAAGCCTATTCACTTTTAGGGTTGCACCTTAATCTTTTAGTCATTAAATCTTGAAATGGCTTATGGAATAAGTCGTCAAATCTGAAAATGGTACATGCAATAAGTCGTCAAATTGGGAAGTAGTATAATGAATTAGTCGCCAAATCTGAAAATCCTTATTTTTGATGATCCTGATCAGGACAATGAAACAAAATTATGAAATTATTGTATTGTCATTGGTCCTTGACAAGTGTGCAAAATTTCGAATTAATTTTTAAAGTGGGTAAAAATCGCGTTCAAATATTCCGTTACATACAAGTGAAACTTATAAAAGTATGTTAAAAAAGTCGAGTTTTAGGTAAGAATAAATTTTTACTTTTAATTCACTTAAATATTTGTTTCAAATAAAAAGAAAATATTTAAATATTAGTTACCAAGAAATACATGTTTAAATTACCTAATAACTGCTTCATCTTCATCTTCTTGTCTTTTTATTTCATCTATTAATTGTTGTTGTTTATCTACCAACAAATTTTCTATATCTACTTTTGCATGCCTTTGATTCAAATCTTTCAATTCTTCTAGAGTTTCCATCAATTCCATTTCTTGTTTTGATGCTTGTGTGCGATTTTCTAACAACTAAATAAAAAAATAGTTTAGAAAAATTGATATTTTTATACTAAAATTATAGAATAAATTTCAAATTTTGGCAAATAAAAGATTTGAAAAGATTATAAATTCACTCTATTTAAATCATGCATTCTAACACGGAAAATGGCTGTTGATACTTTTTTAACAAGCAAGTATTTGCAGAATTAGCAATTATTTCTTTAACAATCTATATAAATAAAAATGAATGTTTGTGTCTGTATGTCTCTTATGCCTTCCTAAGCCGTTCATCTGATTATGATGAAACTTTGGGTAATGGTTGGACACATACCTGCGAAGGTTTCTGAGTTAGTAAAATTAACTCCTAAGGGGCATTGCACGGGCTTAAGAGATAAATATTCCCATTTTTAAACTATTAGACCTACAAACTTGAAATTTGCTGGGCATGTTCCTTTCAAGGATAAGAGGCCCTCTGAAATAAGGGTTTTGCGAAAAATGAATCTTAAGGGTGTTGCGGAGGCTTAAGTGGCGTTAAATATAAACATTCCCGTTTTTGAACTATAAGACGTACAAGCTAGAAATTTGGTAGGCATGTTCCTTTCATGGAGTAGAGGTCTTCTACAAAAAAGGTTTGGCGAAAATTGATCCAAACGTTCATTTCAAGGGCTTAAGAGGCGTTAGAGACAAATATTACCATTTTTGAAATTTTAGACGTACAATCTTGAAATTTTGATGGCATTTGTTGTTTTTTTGTGTTGAATATAGATCCCCTAAGAACAGATTTTATGGAAATCGACTCCTACTGAGGCGGGGGGAGCGGGGAGTGTTGCTGAGACATATTTATAAAAAAAATTTCGTTATCGAACTATTACCTACTGTATGAAATTTAGTATGTATGTTACTTTTGTTGAATGGAAATTCACTAAAAAAGGGTTTTATGGAAAATCTATTTGTATGGGGGAGAGGGAATCTTCTGAGGCACACATTGATAAAATAAATACCCATTTTTTGAACTACTAGACCTACAGTAATGAAATTAGGTATGTATGTCCCTGTTGTTGAATTGAACGGGTTTGTTGAACGGTTTCACAGAAATTGACTCTCAAAGGAGGTTACTGGAGCTTATAGTTAAAGAAATTCTGTTTTTATTTTATTAGATTTAGACTTGAAATTTGGCAAGCATGTTTATTTTACTGAGTAAAGATCCACTAAAGGGTTTTGTAGAAATCCACTAGGGAGGGGGCTATGAAAGAGTAAAAAATAATTCTACTACAATTTCAGAAATTATTTGGAATTTCTGCCCTTTTTAAATAAAAAAATTATAAGAATATTTTTCAATACAATCGAATTCTTAATGCTAAGATATCAATAGTTTATATATATAAATAGTATCTATTCACATAACATTATGAAATACCCAGCAATGCAGGGGGATAACAGCTAGTATAATATATTTTCAATTTTTAAATATAACCAAGACAAAATATAACACACCAAATAAATTACTTTGAGCTATTTATTGAACATTGGATAATTTTCAATACAGCTTATACATGAAAAAACTATCTAGATAGGTTGAAACTGCATTCACATTGAGAAAAAAGTAAAGTTTTAAACATTAAAATGAGGCATTTAATACTCTCGATACCATCAATGCTTAAGGGGGGTGGGAGGGAGAGAAGCTTAAGTAAATTGACACAAATCTTTATATACAGAGGCGGTGTGGGTCACTCCCACGGCCTCGCAGTGCATAGGGCCTCATGCCTCAAAGTCGAAATAAATTAAACGAAAAGTAAGGAAAATCCAAAAGTGCATGCCACAAGGTTTTTTATAATTGATATATCAACTTTTTTTTAAAAAAAGAAATTCTATTTATCGGTACATGAAAGACTATGAATAAATAATTCATGAAAATATTGTTTTCCATTATCTTTTAATAAAGTTTCTCAACTTTGTCATTTCTGCTCATATTTAGTCTGGCAACATTAAATGGAGTTAAGCTGCTATAGCGGGGAGTCCCCAGTCAGAGACGGGGCATAGCTCGGGACTTCCCATCATTAGAAACCCAATTGAAATATTGCAAGCATACGCAGTCTCACTTCATGTTTCTATATATCATGAATTTCAAAAGTATTTGATGTGAGAATAAATAATAGTGTTACTGGGCATTTTTCATAATTTATCAATCATGTCAGGCCTCGGCACTAAGAGAGATAGAGATAAAGGGAGAAAATGGGAACCTGGTGCAGCAAAAAGAAAAGTGGAAAGAGTTGTATCTAACAAGGTTTAAAGTTCATGTATGATGAAATTTCTCCATCAGACTGAATCTAGCAGTACAGAATCAAATGAATCGGTTCCTTTGACTTCTCAACATTTATCCGTATCCAAGTCTCCATTGAATTTGAAAGTTACTCCAGATGCACTGACTATTGATACAAAACGATGAAAGTCGGAAACAGAAATAGGATCAAAAGCTTGCCAATCATAATCTGGTGATGAGATCTCTGGGTTCATGTTGAGTAACGTAAGTCACAATCAAGAAGAGATTAAGGTTAGTTCTTTGCCTGTGAACAGAGATGTTAGTGAGGTTGTGAAACAAGCATTTTCTAGTTTTGACGCAAGATTGTGCACGTTTCCCATGACAGATACTCACCGGTCATGATACAGTTCAAAGCGATCCCACATAGCAGTGATAAATATTATTCTAAAGATGATGATCATAGACACTTTTCCAATTTTCATTTCTCACGAAAACTAAATAAGGGTGAAACTCAACATTGTCGCTGGTTGGTTTATTCACGTTCTAAAAATAAAGTTTTCTGTTTTCCATGCAGACTATTTGGCAATTCACAAACTCAAATGGTACAGGAAGGGTGTGTCATTGAAAACACTTAAGTAGTGTTTTTCACAAGCAGAAGAATACTAAAGAACATATGGCCTATATGTTCCAATGGATAACATCAGAGAAGGGAATAAAGCAAGGAAAAACATTAGACCGAGAAAATGGATGTATCTCAAAAGCATTAGTATAATTTGTTTGAGAGATTAATTGATATCATAAATTTCTTAGCATATCATAATCTGACATTTAGAGGTCACAGAGAATCTCTCAGAACAGATGAAGACACTAAGAATTCTGGAAACTTCCTAGACTTAATTTAATTGATATCTAAAAATGATCCTACGTTACGGGAACACATAAATCTCATTGATAATAAACAACTTGCACACCATTATCTAAGCCACGATATTCAAAACGAATTGATCACAATCATGTCAAACAGTTACCAGTGAAGTGATTGGTAGGATAAAAGAGGCAAAATATTATTCTTTTTTACTCGACTGCACTACAGACTGTAGTAGAATTCAACAAATGTCGGTCATCTTAAGATATTGAAGCACATCAACTGGAAGTATAGAAGAAAGCTTGATCGGATTTCTTGCTGTCACTGAAGGGACTGGAGAATATTTGATCAATGCATTACTGGGAGAGCTAGAAAAAAAATGGCTTAGATATTCAGAACTGTTGTGGGCAATACGACAATGAAGCAAATATGGTAGGCATAAATATAGTGGAGTTAAAACTCGAATATTACATACAACTCCCAGAGCATTTTTCACAGCTTGCGGTTGTCATAACTGAAATCTGTTAATGGTAATCGTAGCTAATTCGTCAGTGGCAACAAAAACATTTTTGGGGTTTCATTCAGATGATTTTTTTTGTTGCTATTTTCAAGTTCCAGCCAACGCTGAAAAATTATCAAAGATAAATTAAAGCTTACTATTAAGCCTTTATCAGACACAAGGTGAGAAAGCAGAATCAAGGAGGTGCAAGCTGCATTATTAAATTTGATGATGCTGTTGAATGCATAGAAAACTTTAAAAAACCAAATGGAACAATCCTACACACTCAGTGATTGTGATTCCATTTTAAATGAAATGTTCAATTTGGAATTTATTGTATCATTACATGTATGGTATAAGTTATTAACACCATAAGCAAATTATGGCAATCTGTACAAGCCCATTTATGCAAAACTCTTAAACATTTGCATACATTTTGTAGCTGAATCAAAGAGTATCGACAAACTGGGTTCGAAAAATGCTTGTCTGACGCTCGTAAGTCAAGTAATTATGATTTGCCAAAAGATTTTAAAAATAAAAGGGTAGCCAAAAAGAAAAGAATGTTTGATTATGAAAGCTGTGATTAACCTATAGAGTCTGTCAAACGCTGGCATGAAATAAACTTTTTAATACCATGATTAATTCTGTGATAAGCAATATGGATTCAAGATTTATGTCTTTAAATCAACATTTTGAAAATTTTGGTTTTCTATATGATTTAAGGAAGTCAAAAAAAATATTCCAAAAGAGCAAATACTGAAAAACTGTCAAGAGTTACACAGTCCTGCAAGTTGGAGAGAGCAGTGACTTCCAACCTTACGAATTATATGAAGAATTATAAAGTATGATCCCAAATTTACCCAACATCATTAGACGTGAAACATCTGCTTGAAAATGTCACAGAGAACGATTTGAAAGAAATTTTCCCAAATATTTACATTGTCTTTTGAATTTTGTTAACAATATCTTTAAATACCGCTTCTGCTGAGAAGAACTTTTCAAAATCAAAGCTGATAAAAAAATTACGTAAGAAATACTATGGGTCAGGAAAGACTTTCAGCTTTGGCAGTTTTATCTATTGAAGCAGATATTGCATCTAAGATAAATTACGAACCAATCATTAAGGATTTCAGCAAAACTTAAAGTAAAAAAATTTTTGTTTCTTTAATTTTTATTATTGTTTAATGTGCCAAAGAAATATGGGTAAAAAGTTTGTTTTTTATTCTTCAGGAATAAAAATTGGTTTTTAATTTTATAAACGCCCTTCTTGTGCCGACCTCGCAAAATGTATCTTGCCCACATTAATTGCAGGTCTTGCACCGTCACTGTTTATATGTATATATTTACTGGCATATTCTTCTAAATTTTGACTCATATTAAGTGTTTTACAGTTTTAAAATGTGAATTTAATAGTTTTTATGAGGGGCAATCATGGACAATAATGTAGACAAACAGTGCCGATTTATCCATTGGGTGCCCAGGAATCCGTAGATCTGTGCCCACAGCCCGAAATGAGCTTAAATTGGCACTGTAGACAATATATATATTTTTTGCTTATAAATTTAATTTTATGCAATTTATAAATAAAAGCAAAACTTTTAAAAAGAAAAATTGTCAATTTATTATCCATTAAATTAAAATGGGGAAGAAAATATAAATATAAATTTGGTTTAGTTTTTACCTTCATAGGATTATTCTTTTCTTCTTCTTCCAATTCTTTAGCTTCTTTAGCAGCAGCTTCTTCTGCAAGTTTTAAAGCTTGAAAATTCCTTGTTGCTCCATGTTCTACAATATAATCAGCATTCTCTGGATCTGTCTAAAACAGTAAAGAGTTTAATTAAAATTAATGACTTCATAAATTTTTAACAAATGTTTAACTATACTATTGAACATTTTAAAAAAAATTAAAACTGATAGTAGCTCATATATATGCTTTTATTCCTACATCTTTTCTTAAATTTTTATTTTGATTCCCAGAACATATAGCATATAGGAAATTGCTTTATTCACAGAATTATCAATACAGATTTCTTCAATATAGAATAACTGCTTAAAGAAAATAATAAGGTACATAAGTACATGACATAAGTACAAGGCATGGTTGTGACAGTACATAAGTACTGTCACAACCATGCCAACTTTCACCAAATTGGCAATTCTATGTGCCGTATGTACTGAACAGGTTATTATGTACTTTGTTTCATATTTCTTTCCTTGCCGCCATTCAAAGTCTAACCGTTCATTGATATGGCAAGCTCAAATACCAAAATGCAAATCTGGGATTTACCAAATTCTTAAATAATAAAAATAAGTTATTTTTTCTTCATTGATCATTATTTATTTATAATTACTTATTATTTTCACATATTTTTCAACTGCATGCTTCATATTCCTCAGCGTATTCTATTTTTAGAATTCATGGAGATGTATTCAACGATTGTGTGATAGGTAAGTACCAATAATAATAAAAATAAAATGAATAAATTATTTATATCACAAAAAATATGAAGATTACTATGGAGATTTATTCCTTTCCTCTTCATGTTTTAAAGCAATAAGGTAAATGATATAAAAAATTACATAAAAAAAGTATCAAAACTTAAGTTCTTTTAATCAGTTTATTTAGAGCAGGGGTACTCAACCTTTTTTTCTGCTGGGCTGCATTCATATGTCAGCTATTTTATGCAGGCTGCATACATATGTTAATTATTTCACACGGGTCGCAACATGAGGATAAATGGGGGAGGGGGAGAAATGCTTTAAGACCAAGATAACATTGGAAATTTAAAATGTAGAAAATTCATCAAAATATTATAACTCCTGTTTTGCTTTTTTTAATTATTAGTTTTTGTATTTATTTTTGTAAATAACACTAAATTATAGAAACACTACTTCACAATTTCTGCGTCAGTAAATGGTTTCATATGATTATCAATAACATAACAAACTTCATAGGATGTCTTTGTTACCACTGTGATATGACCACTGACAAAACACTTTGTTGCTGTTGCAAAGATTATTCCAGAAAGCCTATTTATCACCCCTTGAAAGTCTTTGAGGAAAAGTGTCATTGAATGATTTGTTAATTGGTATTTTTTAAATACAGCACTTTTGTGACAAATCAAAAAATTACTGATCCAAGTTTGTTTTTCGTTACAAAATAGTCAACCTTCCAACTGTCTTGAAGCGATATATTTTCTTCGACTAATTTTCGCTTACAAGATATGAAACATAGTTAAAAATTAGTTCTCCCCATAAAATTGTTGCTTCTCCACTGTTGTCTGCTATCACTAACTATAACCATTCCAAATAGAAAAGGAATATCAATTTGTACCCAAACAACACCAACAGTAAAAAGCAAAATTGATATATTTGATTTCTTGATAAAGAATTTCCCATCAAATTTTTAATGCAATGTTCTTAAATAAGTGGATTTCTCAGAGCAATGGGCCCTGACCAGGCCAGTTAAAAAGACTTGGTGGGCTGCAGATTGAGTATCGCTGATTTAGAGTATTTAATATTGATAGCACATTTTAAAGAAAAATCAAATTTCTTTACCATATTTTAGTGTAATTAGAACACACTAATTATAATTCATTTAACTGTGTGTGTATATATGTACCGCAATTTTAAAATACCTTGAATGTTATTTCTGCAAGGCAGCGAGGACATTTGATGTAAAACCGAAATATTTTTATGCCTAAATATTCCTCATTTTGAACAGTCTCCTTTCGAGCATTGAATTTCTTCCCTTTGTAAATGTATTCTCCACAGGTTGTACACCTATAAATAAAAGAATATATATATTTAAATATGCTATTTGATGAATAAAATATAATATTGAGTATGCTATATGATACTTCATTTGAACTCAGTAAGATAGTCTTTTAGAGCAACTATTCCATCAAAATTTTAGTCATTCATTTATAACATACATAAATACTAGTCAATTATACTGACATAACAGTATTTAACAGAAATAAATTCTTTATTTATTTTCAATGTTCAGAACTGAAATTAATAATAATAATAATAAATTAAATTTTTTTTGGCAATGCATTTTTTATGATGGAATATGCATATTTATTGATGGAATGTTCAACAAAAATTTAATACTTATGTGATAAATCCATTAATTAACAAATTGGAAAAGGTTTTAGAAAATTTTGTGCCAAAGTGTATCTGCATCAATAAATAAATTTAAATTATACACTTAATTTCATTATTTAAATAAAACAGCAGTTACATTTTAAATAAATAAAATATTTAACAACAACTATATTATTCAAGTGACAGCTTATTTTTTTTTTAAAAAAAATTACATCTTGTAACCTTTTACACATTTTTTATTTAATAGAGTAATTACAGTACTTTATACGTTCTCCACTGTGTTCTCTTCTTTGGAAGACAAGTCTTCTAACAATGAGCTAACACATAAGTAACAAATTTTTTATATGCTATGAAAAACACATTTCATGTTTCATAGAGTAAACATTAACAAAGTTATCAAATATTAAAATGATATGAATATTTTAGTAATTTCTTGTTAGCAAGGCACCAGATAAAATCAGCTAAGTTTAAAACTTTATAAAATAGAGTAAATTCTCTTCTACTTTTTACTTTATTAATACGGTACTCATGTATTGTTTCAACAACGCCAACGTTTAAGAAAACTCGAAAGGTTGGTGACCTCAATTTTGCATGTGTTACGCGAGCTGAGTTGGCAACCATCTGCTTCGTTTCGTATAATATCTCCAGTATGGGTGTGATAATGTGTAAATGCAACTATAATAAATTATATTTATTAAATAATATATGCAACTAATAAATCTTTATTTATTAAATGTAATAAATAAAGAAATCAACCAGAATTAAGGTATCCGACTAGGTTGAAAAAGTGCTTTTTAGGTGTTTGATGTTTGCTGTTGTTTGGGTCATTAGGGGAAAAAGAAATTAATTAAAAGGACTAATACATAAACCTAGAGAGTTTTTTTAGTTATTTTTATAGCATTTACTTTATCTAACTAATAAAAATATTTTTTTAATTTGTTTTTTGAAGAATGAACTTTTCATGATAATTTGTGCACGAAAAATGGGATATCTTCTCAATAATCCAATCAAATGCAATAAAATTTATAACATATATGCTATGGGTACTTCAGAGTGTAACAAACGGCAGGTTTTAAGACAGCTACATTTAATCACATTTTACAGCTATTTTTAACCTAGAACATGCAGTAATTTTGACAAAAAATCATGACCACCAAATTTAAATGCTAATAAAATATTTATTTCTTAAACTATTTTTTATCCTGCAATTTGTGACACTTCAGAGAGATTAAGAAGTATATCAATGCATTAAAATTGTGTAATGTGCAATTCATTTTTATTTATCATGTTTTTCTTAACTTAAAAAATTTTGCTCAATTTTCCTAAAAATAATTTTTTTTTTTCAAAAAAAAAAGGGCAATACATGTTAGTTATTTAATAGTTATGACTTTTTAAGCCTATTTATGTTCTTTAAAACAACAAAATTATTCAGAAAATCAATTTTTGAAAAATTTATCTCCGAACCTAGTCAGATAAACATACAGGTATGCACCTGACAGAAAAGTATCAATTTTTCATACTGTGTTTGTAATAACTCAAATATAAGCAACATTTTTACACATTAGGCATGATTCGAAAAAAATCCCAAATTTAAATTGATCTTCTGATGAGAAGACAAAAAAATTTTGATGAAATAACGATAATAGTTGGATTCTATTTTAGTTCACACCTTCCATTTGGTGCCAACTTTTGTGAATTATTGACATTACATTGAAAAGAAATCTATTATAGAAAAAGAAAGTATTGGAATGATTTAGTACTATTTTCTTTTCTGTGCCATGATAAGTGTAAACTAAACAAGGATTTTAATGGAATAATTTACATAAATAGAATATAATTAGGACAGGTTTCTGATTGACTGTGTACCAAATTAGAATTTAACTCAATAGCATACAAAAGCTCTCAATCTTCAATATTTTCTATTGGTGAATGAATTAAATGCTATTGTTTTTACAGGATTTTTACAGAATAATATGATTGAATGTCAAATTGAACTGGATGTAAAGAAATCTTGGTATTAACATATTATCACAACCTAATGGAGATATTATATGAAATGAAGCATCTGGTTACCAATTCAGCATATACGAAGCACTTAGGAATTCGGGGTTACCAACTTGGTGAGTTATTAATAGAGTTGGCGATTATTGCGATAATATGCAAGTACCGAAATCTTCCATGCAACATCTAATGATGAACTGTCCTCTTCTACAAACTGAAGAATTCCAAATAAGATGATTCGTTACCATTAATTAAATACAATAGTAACTTTATCCAGCATAATTAAATATAACCTTAAATATATGTCATTTTCAAATCTTATTTTTATTCACCTATAAAGCACCAGAAAAACTATAATAATTTATTTTTAACTAATAACATAGATAAATTAAAATTCTATTAATATAAAACAAAATAGGTTTATTTCGAAAGATTCAGAAGTTCTTTTAATCCTCCATGCAATTATGGTGCAAACTTAAGTCAAATAGTAATTACCTCATATTGCAAGGAGCCATCAATCGTACTGTATATTGTCTATCTCTAGGCAGGCGAAGGCGAGGGATTTTAGATGGATCAAAATCAGGAGGATAATATTTCTGAAATGAGAATTCTGTTACTTCAAATTTGTGATTGTCCAATATCTTATTGATAAAGATGTTAATTTTGAAATAAAATTGCATTTTCTTGAAAAATTAATAACTCATAATTTACTTACATTTAACACTTTTCTTTCCGACATTTTTCTTCAAAGAATTAGCAAAACAATTGTTCAATATTCTGACGAGATACGAATCGTAAAAACTCACGACGAAATTGTAAATAAATATAAACTTAGCAGTTAAAGTTAACGACTTATTATTAATTAAAAGTTTTCATCTTATTGATCACATAGCTGTCATTCATTATTTTCATTTCAGCCAAAGATATTTTCTATTGATTGTTATTATTTCCATTATTGATTCTATTTTTTGTTAATTTTCGAAGATTTTAAAATTTGCTTCATATATTTGCAAAATGTAGTAATATTGTATTTTAATAATGAAAGGTCGTAAAAGAAGTGAAGTGAATATGTACTGTAAAACAAACCTGTTTACCGTATTTGTGTTATTAGTTACAAATGTTTCTAGTAGTTGTTTCGGTATTTCATGAATAAAATGTAATGCGGCGTGCCTTGCTCAAAATTTAGAGCTTTCTTTTAAAATTTCTCCAATTTTTTTTTTTGTTTCTGAATATATATTAAAATGTCTGGCAACGTGTGTATTGAAGCGCAGCAGGAGTATCTGGTGCAAGAAATAACATACGATGGCCAGGAAATTTATACTCAGTACGTACTTTTAATGAATACAATGTGTCATTAATAGATATGGATGAGTTTTATTTTTGATTTAATAAAACGATCATCATGCATGTGATTATTGTTCTACTTTTGATATATGTTAAAATTTCAGATTATGACAATGAAACGTTTCAAGTGTAGTATGGGGGGCCACTTGGCGCAGTCCATTTTTTGGGCGACTAAAAGTGGTCGCCAAGGTACTTTTTTCGGAATTATTTATTATTTACTTTATAATGAATTCGATATCTCACCATAACATGAAGAGATAAAAATCGCCAAATCCTAAGAAAAATAGCCAAATCCGAAGTGCCCCCTCCCCCTATTCTACATTTGAACCATGACAATTTTTTGGTGACTAGAAGTGGTAAAGGGGTCGCCGAACTGTCGGTATGAATTGATAGTTGTTCCCAATGGCTGTAAAATAACATGTTCCAAAAATAAATATCAAGGAGAAATACAGATAATACTTTTACAGTTATCAGTCATAGATTAGAATACCCTTCAGGGGCTAATCTTCTTTAGATGAGTACAAGTGTCACAATCCCAAGGTACCCTAGTGATCTTTTTCTTTTCCCAAAGAGTTTACTGTCTGTGGTAAACACGGGTTTCACGACCCCAGGGTACCCTAGGGATCTTTCTGTTTTTGACTCTCCTTATTGTCATTCAATTCATCCTTTCCTTCTTTTCCCGTCGAGACCACAGCTTAAAATATATTGAATTTACATGTACAAAATTAATATATTTTTATTTCATTAGATTACTTATAATTTATTAATAACATATTTTGTTTTTCATTTTGTATTACGTTAAATTAGTTTCATGTTTTCTTAATTTTTCCTTTTATTATTTCGATTTTCGTATTATTACCTTTTTGATTTTGATTAACACTGTTGGATTGCCAATCCTCACATTTGTCATGTGCGGCATCCCGTAAGGAGGAAATTGGTGTCCTGGGGATACCTTTGCATTTCCTTTGGCCCACACTTCACTATAGAAGGGAGGTAGGTGTGAGTGCACTCCTGTCAATTGGCTGGTCATAAGTCTCTTCGATGTCCCTGGAGAGACATTGCTGCAGGGATAAGGGGTGTCGGGTTTACCCATTGGATTCTTGTCCTGATGCTGTAGTTATATTTTCTGGGTACTCCAGGTAAGTGTTGTACCTGGTTTTTGCCAGGTGACTGGTATACTGTCTCCGTGGTGGGTGGAGGTACACCAGGATGAAGTTGTGTTTTGCACTTATGGATCAAAGTCAGCTGTGCATGAGTAAAGGACTTGTTTTACCCATCCTTAACATAGATAAAACTGCTGCTAATACAAGGTAATTATTGATTTCCGTACCTAATAATGAAATGTCTACAAAATCTTCTTTTGCTATACATAAAGCTCTGCTAGGAATAGCTGGTGAACTAAAGTCCATTAAAAGGTTTTGATCTAGGGATCTATTGCTGAAACCAATTCTGTAGTTAAAACTAAGTCATTATTACTTTCCAAGTCTATTCTCAATTCTCTTGTCACTATAACTCCGCATAAATCACTTAATTCATCTCAATGTGTCATATCTGACACATTGTGGGGGCTGCGGTAGCCCAGTGGTTAAGGTATCGGACCATGGCAGGCATGTCATGAGTTCGAGCCCCGTACCACTAAAGACCCGCCGTGTAGGGCAGCGATGCACGTTAAATCTGTCGAGAGCTGAAACGTCCTCCCGTTGGTGTGGTGTGGTAGTTAGGAGAGGGGGGTGCCAGCTCAGGTGTCGTCCACGTCACTTGACCATGGTTCAAAATTACGTGGTCCGTCGCCAAAAGCCCTCGTGTAGCTGAACAGTGCGACGTTAATATTCACTCACTCACTCACTGACACATTGTGTCATATCTGAACCTAACTTGTTGTACACCTCTGAAGCAGAAATCCTTGATGGATTTTCTGATCAGGGTGTAATTCAGGTTCCAGGAATAATAATTAAAAAGGATGCAATAACTGTACCAACTAAATATTTGATTTTAACGTTCAAAAATCCTACACTACCCAAAACTATAAAAGCTGGATATTTAAATTCTTAATGCCCTTATATTCTGAATTCTTTGTGCTGTTTTAATTGTCAAAGGTTTGGACTCACAAACTGCTTGCTGCGGTCAATTAACATGCTGTAGATATGTATCTATT
The DNA here is from genome assembly GCA_019973955.1 of Trichonephila inaurata madagascariensis. Classification (NCBI taxonomy): domain Eukaryota; kingdom Metazoa; phylum Arthropoda; class Arachnida; order Araneae; family Nephilidae; genus Trichonephila; species Trichonephila inaurata. The sequence goes on from BMAV01019199.1 coordinate 128,876, forward strand.
GGGCATTCTTCCACAGATTGCTGTGTGGAGCAGAAATGCATTAATTGTTCACAGCCTCATTCCGCTGATTCTTAATTATGTCCAAAATGATAAATAGAAAAAGAAATCCAAAGAATTAAAACTAACAAAAATATATCTTGTGTAGAAGCCGAAAATTAATAGCCCCACAAACATCCCAAACCTACTCTCAGGCTGCCAAATCCTTAGCTGTAATCAATTCCACTCAAACAGATAAAAATATTATGAAAATAGTAAGCAACTTTTAAAATTACTTCAACCAGCTTCATTCCCCTCGAAACAAAATATATCTGTGTATTCCTACAGTTTCCACATCCTCTTCCACTCAAGCAAACCTATTCCTACATTTAATACAAATGTTCCCTTATACTTAGGAGATCAAGCAATAGTTAAAAAATCAAGAAAGACTCTTCCAACTTAATCTCTCCAGCCTCACGTCTTCAATTTTCCAAATCTAATATACCTTCTCAAGTTGCATCCATTGCAGTCCAAAATTTTGTGATCCAAAAATGACCTTTAAAACCTTGTAAAAAAAGTATCCTCCTGAAACCATATCTAACACAATAGAAATAAAAGTACACCTGTACAGAACACATCAAATGAAGAGGACATGCATGCATATGACGATGAAGAGGAAGAAGTGAATTATCTGCTTTTTAACACAGAAACCGGAAATTATTTTTTTCCAGCATACTTAGTGGTCTTGGTGGAGGAAATCCCCACCAAAATCTATTTACTTTTATTTTTAAAACTTACTTTTTATACACAATTAGATGTTATATTTTATTATTAAAACTGTTTTTATAAAACTACTTAGCAATTTTATACTTTAAATATTTGAAGAGTTGTTTGGCACAGCTTAGCCAAAATTGGCTCTTGTGCCCATAAAACTTAACATTCACTCACTCACTTGGAGTGAGTGTCACCCCAACCAAATTGACGGCATGTGAATTGGGCCATTTTTCACAAAAATCTGACTGATGGTATGTTTTCATATAAAATACATTTGGATCTTTATTTTGATATCAAAGTGTGACTCATAAGATGCCAGTTCTGCTGTGGTGAGGCTAATACGTAAGTACCAAATAAAGTTATAATTTGTTGTTTTCTTAAAAATTAAAGAAAAAGTAAGTACTACATTAGAAAATTAAAGATAAAGATTTGCTTTTGCTTAGAAGAGTAGTTCTTTGGAAGGAAAGTAAATCCTTTTGTGTGTGACAGCTTTGAGAAAAAGTGGAAACAAATCTTTTTGATTGTTGGTTTTGTGCACTTTTCTCCACATATGTGATTATCATACCTGCAGTTTCTATGTAAGGATTTTTTTATGGAGTTCCACATACATACCCTCAAAGTTGGGTTTCAGTTTCCAGATTTTTGAAATTGAGGATGTAATGGACTAAAGATGAATGAATCCTTCATCTTTCAGACATCTTTCCAGCAATCTGTTATATCAGTTGAACCCTCCTTTATGTTCTCTTTGATATTCTCTTAGAGTTTCCTTCAACCTATCCTAAACCACATGAAAAAAACACTCATCCGAATCTCTTTCAACCTCTCTAACCATTCACTCTTTTGTCTCTGTTATACTTCCTCATTATTTGAACAATTTCTAGAATCACATCGAGTCCTCCAAGTATAGAACTTTCAAACATATACATTTCTATACATACATCTCTACAGCAACTTATCCTATTTTTGACTTTTCTTTGAAACTTTAATTTCAAATGAAATGAAGTCACTTTTCAACTTTCGTTCCCACATAATTGTCATCAAAATCTGAAGCATACTTATCATAGTTTTCTCTAATGAGAACGAGTATACTGTTATACTTTGACCATCTCACAAAACTAGTGGTATACTATGAATTAATATTTTTTGTATTTAAAAGAATGAGAATGTGTACTATTAGATTATTTCACCTTCCATTTTTGATTTAATTCTCTGCATAAGTTTTACAGTGTGTAGCAATGATTTTTTATTTTAGTTCAGTTAACTCATTACTTTTAAATAGGAGAAAATTATGGTCAAATCCGAGCAAACTCTTAAATTCTTTTAACAATGTTTTGAATGTAAATAATTTTTCTTGTATGTGCTCACTTACCAGATTAAATTATAAAAGTAAGAATTGAATTTCTTGTGGGAGAGCAGTTTTTATAAATTGCTTATTCGTAGTTAGGGTTGGTGAAATGGATATTTCTCAACTCACAATCTTTATTGACCTCAAAAAAATAAATAAGATAGCATTAATGAAAATTACAACTGCATTTTGTGATGTCATACAGATTGTAATCTCGACATTAAGATTGTCTTATTACACAAATTTGTGCTAAATGAAGCAATAAGTAAAAGTATGTTAAATAAGGCTATTTTATTATAAAGATTATAAATCAATCATTATACTAACAAGTACTAAGCAGAAAAGTGTTTTATCTTTTTTTTTTTTTTTTTACCAAACCAGGTTTTTTTGTAGTGTAGCTATAAAATTGACATTTTTATGGGATCATTTCTTACGGTCAGATAAAACATATCAGCTTGCTTTAAAATTAACTAAATAAATGAATCAAATATATGTCACTTTTAAACACCAAATTATTAGTATAATTGACAAAGAGTACAAGGCAATATCAATGTCATTTATAAGCTATAAATTATGATCTAAATTCATACTTTATCACAGTGCAATCATTACTTTTTCGTTAGAAGAAATGGAAACTGATGGTGTATTATTGATTTTATTGATTGATTTGTATTGAAATATATAGAAAGTGGCATATATTCTGATTTTTTTCTTCTTCCATAATTTCAGGCCACTTTCCATGTCAGAAAACCTGACAAGACTTGCTCATAAAATAGATTTTGTAAAGACAGATAGTGATCAACAAACAACTTCAGATTCAACAGAAGAAGAAAGTAAAGAACTTGCAACTTTTCAAGCTTCCCTTTGGCCTTGGGATTCAGTGAGAGGAAAATTAAGGTAAATCTTTATTAGGTATTTTTGTATTTTCCCCGTAAAGCCATACTAGACATCATTAGCAGTGTTTTGGCATGTACGACCAGTAGCGCACACAGAAATTTTTCAAAGGGGGGTCCGGGGTCGAAAGTTCACCATTCTTGTATCATGCTCCTTTGGATTTTGTCGATTTTCGGGAACAAAACACAGTAAAAAACCAATTATTGAATAAATAATTAGCATTAATCAATAAAATTAATCATTAATAGCGAATACTTAATTAAATTTTACATACTATATACTTAGAATTATAATCAATCGGAAAAAAATCAAGGGTTTTGAGGGGAGGGGCCAGACCCCCCCTTGTGTGCACCACTGTGTATGACTAATTTCTTTTCCTGAGCTTTTGAAAAATTCCGACTGTTCTGAAAATTTTTGGCATTGTTTGATTAACTGTATACAAATGCTGCCATTTTTGATGTTACACAAATTATCACTTATTTTGTGTATGGCCAATAGCATTATTTGGTGATTTGTTGCCAGAAAAGTCAAAATTGTTTTGGTCTTTTTTAAAAAAAATATTTTTTGAATAAACTTTCCCATAAGAGCATAGTTTGTTATATTTTTTTTCTGTGTGAATTTGCTTTCTCTAATCATCAACTGTGCCTAGTAAATAATCCAAACCAAACTAACACTGAGAAAATATACCAATAAATATAATGGCTTTACCCGCAGTAAAGACACTGATACTACTTATCTATTAAATCTATTGATGGAATATGGAGTTCAGTTTAGTAGCATCTAAAATAAATATTTCACATTCTTAAATTATCTGTTGCGTAAAAAAGCATTTAAAGTGTAAATAAGAGTTAATCTTTTGATACTCATATGTTCATTTCAAATCAGTCCTTATAAATATATATTTCTCTTTTACCATCATTTTCAATTATATTAAATAATATAAGGGAAAAAAAATTGTGGTAGTAGAAGAATTTTTTACTGTAGTGATAAAATCTTAAGCATTGCAATTGTTTTTTAACCTTAATTGTTATTCAGCTCTTTAAATTTATGTTTAACTGATATTTTTTTCCTTTGTGCTGTAATTTCTAGCCTATGCTAAAAATAAAATAAAATTACTTAAAAGTTTTTCTGTTATATTAGTTAATGTAAATGTTACTATTAGAATTTTGTGAAATAAAAAGTGAATCTCGTAATCTGTTCCTCTCTCTCCTTTAAGATATTAATTTAATTCCTTATTACATATCCACAATTAATGACTATTTTTTAATGCAGTTTTTTTCATTATTGTGGTTTGTAGTTTATACATAAAGTTGAAAAAAAACACCCTACCTTACTTTTTATTCTGAACTAGCTGGTATACCCGTTCTTCGCACGGGGTGATTTGAAAAATTAAACAATACAGACTGAAGGATAAAGGAGTTTTTAATGAGTTAATTTTACAGGAATTGTAAATTAAACAAAAAGAAGCTTTTTGCATATCTCAACTAAATAAGAAACCATGTTTGCTTAATTTTAAGTCTGTAGATATAACAGCTGATAAAAAAAGATTTTTTTTTAAATTTATAACGCCCGTAATGTGTAATACGTTAATATTAAATCTCTATATACAATATTGAATTTATTGAACAATCTCTCTATATACAATATTCAATTTAATGAACAATCTCTCTATATACAATATTAAATTTACTGAACAATCTCTCTATATGCAATATTAAATTTACTGAACTATCTCTCTATATACAATAGTCAGTTCAAAACAGGTCTAAAAAACAGTAGGGTGAAACAAATCTGCAAGCGGGGGGGACGCGTGACCTTTGACACTGTGGATGGGGTGAGGACTGGGTTGGATGAAACGAAGCCAGCTGCCGCAAGCAAGGAATGAGAGGGATGCATGACCTTTGACACTGTTGATTGAAATAAATTATCCCTATTTGAAACGGATATTGTTCACCATATCATTGGTTTTAATTTTATTTTCGCGGAACCTTAAATTTTCTCCCCCCTCTATAGTAAAAGTAGCCTAAGTTATTCCTTATAACATTAGCTATCTGCCAGTGAAAGTTTTGTCAAAATTGGTCCAGCCATTTCAAAGATTAGCCGGAACAAACAGATAGATACAGACAAAAATTTTAAAAATTGATTTTTTCATATAAGTACCTTATGTACTTTTAAAT
>BMAV01019199.1:143633-181465 GCA_019973955.1 Trichonephila inaurata madagascariensis
TCTAAAAAAAATTAAATACAGTTGTGCTGTATAAGTAACTTTTTTTTAAAAAAAAGAAACGTACAATTTTTTTTTTTGCTCTACAAGTGTAAAAAATGTTTCCAATATTTTTGTGTATTTATAATAAACATTTTTTTAAATTATAGAACAATGATGATTATTGATACCTTTGCTTGTGAAATCAAAGATCCTCTCATCGTAGCTCATTGGTTATGTCTTAGTAGTCCTACTCTAAGTAGTGTAAAAATAAATATAATGACTCTTGGCTATGAAACTATGTGCAGGTAATATACGTTCATATATTTTCCTTCTCTATATTTTTGAGATATATTGTATTTCTTAAATTCTGATGTTGATGATAATCAATAAGATATAGAAAATTGGCTGATAAGTAAATGAATCTTTTGATGCATATGTCTATATTGAAAATAAAAGAACCTGTTATCTTAAGTCCAAATTTTTAGATTTAGGCTTTTCTAGTTTTCTTTATTTTCATCTCTTCTACAAATATGTAAGTGGAATAGCTTCTGTTTATTTTATTTTGACTTTATACTTTGGAAAGTTGTGAAATGTCTTTTCACTTTCTCTACTTTTTTGGTATATCATTTAATATGAGATAGTCAAAGCTATGCCATCATTACCAGTCTACTGAATTTGGAAGTTCTTACTTTAAAATTTCATCTGCGAAGAATTAAAACTTCACAGTCCTGAGAATTCTCATTTAATTAGGAGAGAATATTGTCCATGTGTCATGTAAATCTTCACTTGTAAATGTACTGCATGATAATTTTCCTTAGAAGCAAGTTTTGGATTTGTAATTTGTTAGCCACTACATTCTCGTTCCCATAATTATTGTGATCAAAACTACTTATTTATAGTATATTGCAGGCATTAGCATATTATGTTTGTCCGTACTCATGCTTATTTATTAATTATTTCAGTATTGCAATTTATTTTCATTTTTGATTCATTAGAACACCTCTAGTCATTCATGTTGAAGAAAAGAGCTTGAAAGCCATCTGCAGAGATGGTAGAACAATGTCTTTGTCATATGAGCCAGAAGAGCTTCGCTATCTTCTCATGTGTCAGGTAAATTTGTAAAAAGTATAAGTACTTCATTTTTTTATTTACAGAACAAGGTATTAAACAAGGTACCTTATTTAGAGCTGCCATATATCAATAATTAGATTAAATGAAATATTTTTTTCTCACAGTAAAAAAATGATTTTTTTGAACACAATGTTTATTTTATTCATTCAATTTGCATTATTTTATGTTTTTTTCCAAATTAAGAGGAAAGTTTCATTTGCCAAGAAATTCTTTTTAAAAATTAAAATGAATATTACATCCTTAGTAGAAAGCTTTTATTAGTTTTGAAAGTAATTTTTAAATACATAAAATTATTTTAAATCACATGGGGGATGAAATCACTTAGTAATTTTTTTTGTGTGTAGGAATGTCTAAGCAAAAGTGATGTGTTGGAGCACAAATAAAAGTTATTTAAAAAATATTTATAATACTTTTACAATTATTTTTTAAGTGCTTTTTTTCCAGAAATGTTTACAGTTACTCACACATGTTCAGTCCTAGTGGATAGTTGAGATCAAATTTCTCATTTAATTCAACTGGAGTCTTATAAATGAGGTCTTTCAAATATCTTCATAAGTAATTGAAATTTGATAAATCCTGTGATTGTTAAGACAAGAGTGTCGAACTCAAAGGCTTACTTGGACCAAACATACAAGATTTAAGTTTAGATGGCCCACCAAAAAAAAAAAAAAATCAATATTCATAGAAATGTAAGTTTACTTTAAATACATAATAATAAACATAAATAAAAGAACACGAAAAATTTAATGTTTACGTCCTGACACTTGACATCTCTTCTCTGCTACTATTTTTCCTATTTTGGGAAAAATTTTGATATTTTATTATATATTATTGTGTGCTGATATACTGACTGGGCAGCAAAAATGTTCATTGTGGGCCGCAAGTTTGACACCCTTGCATTAAGACAAACAAATATATAAATATTCCAATAGCATGAATTTATGTAAATGCTTGCATGCTCCATATGAATTATATTTAAAATTTCTATTGATAACTTTAATAAACAAATTAGCATATCAGTTTTTGTGAATGTCATCTGATCAGCAGTGCCAGATCAAGGTCCACGAAATTCATAGTGGCAGGGCTAGTTTATGCCTGTCATTAGCAGTGGTGACAGTACAATTTGGTTCAGTTCCATCCCAATTTTGAGGAAGATTACCTTGGAAGGTGGCCAGGAGGCCTCCCACCTCTCTTCCCCTTACTGCACAAGAGGACTTGTGGCTCAATGAATATTTAGAGTGCCCCCATGCCACATACAGGCATTGTAAATTTACAAACAGCCAAATGCCTTCTCTGGGATTCAAACCCATGCTCTATGGCACAGCAAATCAGCTTCACTAACCACTATACTGTATAGGTGGATTAATTAGCAAATCTAATAATTATAGAAGAATATTACTTTATTTTCTTCTGAATATTCAAAATTTTTATTCTGCCAACAATGGAACGTCTAATTTTCTTTTGTATTGTAGGCTTCTCAACATCAAGTAAATGCAGCTCAAGCATTAGCTAAATTGATGGGATGGAAAGTATTGTCTTCAGGCATTAATTTGGGAGTAGGAAATGTTGAACCCACTGGAAATGCATGTTCAGTTTTAATGACATCTCCTGCTGGTGATAGGTAAATTAATCACATTTAAATATGTTAATTCTGTTTTGTTACTTTTAATAGTTGATTTAAATTCGTCTTTCTTTTTATTACACTGTCTTTTTTCCCCATTTTGTTTTTGACACATTTCAGTTTGCATGCTGATTCTTGAGTAAAATAAGATTTTTTTTTTCTTAATAGGTGCTTTGTTACAAAATAACTTTATAACATTATAATTAAATTCACATCATGTTACAATCCGCAAAGTATCTTGAAATACAGACAATTTTGAGATAATGAACTTAAAGTTATGAGTATTAGTACACACTTTAAAAGAAATTTGAGAATTTTACTGTAATACTTTTTGTTCTTATTCACATTTAAAAAAAACCCTAAGAACTAATCAAGAATATTTTAAGTACTGCAAAGAAAAGGAATTGGATGAATAGTTTATAAACAAATTTTTTTCATAACTTCTGATGAGTACTAATAAAATTTAAACCAAATCAAAATTAATTTTCAAATAATTCCTTTGTTTTTTGAATTTTTCTGTATAATAGTTTACACAAAATGTATACTTGTTACCTTTTATAATTAAAGGTCATTAGAATTATGGAAAATATCTACAATTCTGTTTATTAATTTAGTACCAAATGTATCTATGAAAAATACAATATTTTTCATATTGCAAAATTATAATACATACATTTTAATCTAAAAAAAAAAAATGGGAAAACCATTCCATAAAGCATAATGTTAACAATTTTAAAATCTCTTTTTTAGGGTGATAGCTCTTCGATGTAGTCCAAAGAATGGAATTCATGTGAGTGTATCTTTTTCACCCCAAACCACAGATTTTTATCCAAGCACATTAGTGCGAGATAGAAAGTGGCAAAATTTAGCTGGAAGTTTCAGAGAAGTGACACTAGAAAAAATGGAAGGTCGGAACTTTCTAAATAAGTTGGAACATCTTATGGCCAGCCTTACTCCTTGTTGATATTTATAATATACTAAATTTTTTTTGTATGTATGTACATATTGCATTTTATATATAATTGGTGAACTCAATTTCATTGTATATCTTTCTGATATGATATTCACATGTATTAAGACTGAAACAAGTATTGACTACACCCACCCCTTTCCATTTGTGAATTGAAAAGGAACATATTGTTAAGAAAGCATGTACCTTCAAGTTAATAGGTTTGTATTTTAAATGTTTTGCCATTCTATTTAGTATAAAGTCAGTAGAAAAACATGTATAAACCAGTATTTTTTTCTGTGAGGCAGTTCTTCCTAAAATCATAAACTCCTACGAGTTTTGTGTAGCAATCACAGAATGGTTACTCTTCTCCAATTTAATTTTATTCGTCAGTATACTGAACCACTTGAAGGACAATAAAATTATGGTATTTAACCTAGAACAGTGCTGCTCGACCTTTTTAAAACCAATATTGATTGCTTGTGTTTTAGATTGATTTGATTTAATACTTTTAATTTTTAATTGTATTTTAATATGGCTTCAGAATAAATATAAAGTGATTTAACATTGAAACTTGCACAAACCTGAGAGAAATACACCACAGTAAATAAAATGGAACTAATTTAATGTTCCTTGGTTGGACCAGTATCATTTGAACCATATATCGTTCTGGGAGTTGGGGACCACTGACCTAAAACATGTGAAACTCTCCAATTTATTCTTATCTATTGGTATATTTTTAATTGTAGGAAATTCATTTGTAGATGATGTGTATCTAATACTGTCTGATAAAGTCAAACTGGAAATATTACAGATCAACAGTTTTGCAGAATTGAACTGTTTAATTTTTCAGCATTACATTACAAGCAAAAAATTATTTATTCAGTTTTTTCTAGCATCATAAGCTGTATAAAAAGTTTAAACTGTCAATAACATGGAATAAAATTTATACATACATATTTATAATTGAGAATGGTCATGACTAGTCATTTTTGCGACGCTGGCTTCTTCCCAAAATTTTCACTCTTTGTCGATACATGTGAGTCATGGCAGTATATAAAACTGTAAATGGAAGGCAGAATAATTAACGTTTCAATGTGTGTAAAATAAATATTAATTAAAAAAATTACAAATAAAATTAATAAACTAAAGTATTTGCTTGAAATATCACCTCTATGTTTATGGTATTAACCGATAAAAGAAAACATCACATAGTTCCTTCTTGTAGAAAATTATCTTTTATTGCCTAAAATAATGACTCAAACAACTTAATACAAATGTCAACTAGCTGCATTTTTTTATATTTATAAATATGCAATTTCACACAGTGACATCAATAGTTTATTTTAATAAGGAATTTTATGCATGCAGAAATAAAATTAATAAAATATCTTATTTTAATGCAAACCTGACTTAAAAATATTGTGATGTTAATTACCTGAGTAAAGAAATAGTCTCTGAATTTCTCAGTATTAAAAAATACATAAAACTAAGTGTATTATAACTATATAATTACATAAAAAAATATTTCTTTGTTCATAGTTTAGAGAATAATGTAAAACTTGTGATAATATACAAGTTGGCATTGAGGACTAAATTTAAATTTGTATAAGTTTGGTAGAAAATGTAACTGATGTTTTATTACATAATAGTTCTGTAGTGAAATCAGGATTTGAATCTGATAATGGGCTACCACACCTGTCCAAAAAAACTTGCGTTATAAAATATTTTACATGTATGAAAACCTTTTTTTCTTTGCAAGGAATTCAATAACACTAAAGCTATTTAACTATTCAAATAATATTGCTGAGTTAATCATATTTTATCTTTCTAATAAGAAAAATAAATCTATGAATACATTAGGAAATCTTTTAACTAGAATATTGATTAAAATCAAAATTTTTAAAAAAATACTTACGGGGAAATAAACCAAGTAATAGATAAAGTCTCATGATACTTGGAAAGTAAAAAGAAAAATTCCATTTATTTGGGAGAAAAACACTATACTTCAGAGTTTCTTCAAAATATGGAATGTTTCGAAGTATAATAATTCCTAAAAATAAAATTTTAAATTAAAAGACAAAACCAATGATTATCTATATAATTATTTTTTATTAAATCTACCTGTTTTACATATGTTGTACTAAAAGCTCTATGAAGCAGTTTTTAAAAAAATCTCATTTTTTCATTTAGAACCATTGTTTTACATTACATAATTTCTGGAAAATGTTAAGCCAGAATTATTGGTGAAAAATTTTTGCCTTTAATTAAGAGTGCTCAAATAACTTTCAATTTAAAAAATGAAAGCTATTATAAGCATTTTGAATTACTATAAAAAGTTGGGATGTACATAACACTAAATTATATGGTTGAGTATTATGAAGTTCAATTTTTAAAAAATCCCAGAAAAAGTATTGTAATCATCTTGAACATTTTCACAACAGAAAATAATGTGAAATATTGCTCATGATAATAAAATATCTTACAAAGCAATATTAATATTTAAACCATTTTTTGAGCTCGGTGCAATTTATATACAGATAGATATTTGTAATGTAATTTTTCATCATAGTTACACCCTTTAAAATATCAATAAATAAAATAACTCCATAGCAATTCAAAAAATTTATTTAAATTTTTATTTTAACTTCTAATTATACCAGCATCATCAATGGCATGACTAATCAAACCTACAATATATATGCCATAGTTACTTATTTTTCACAATTCCTACTATTAGTTCACACTCTCTATATATTTATTTATCTACGTGGAATTTTCAATCATTAATAAAATATATTTTAAAACGCTCAATTGAGCTGAAATTTATATTAAACTAGCTGTACCCTGCCACGCATTGCTGTGGCTCAGTCTTGTTAAACAGAAAGCACATGTTTTCAGTATGTTAAAACATTTGCATTGCAGGTATGATCTTTTATATAAAAAAAATGTATAAATATATATATGCAAAACCATCCTTAACTGTTATCATTTATAATTTGTTAACCAAATGCTTGAAGTTATTACGGCTTATTTTTGTCCTTGTGTTATGAACCTAAGTTTATTTACATTGTCCTTTAAGTGCAGACCTCAAGTTTGAAAAATTTTAAATGGCTCTACTCTGGATTCCTTGAGGGCAATGGGTTGGTTTTACAATGCTTATGGATATTTCTATTAAATCATAGGTGTGTTCACAAATGCACATTTATCTAAACAATGTCACATGGAAACATGAATTGTATTTCCTGATGTTATATAGGAAATGTTTTGATTCCGCAGTATATCTAGCAAGCAAAATTTTTAATGGCTCTGTGGTTCTCCGAGTTGAGGCGGTTTAATTTTTTCAGTGGTACAAAACATTTCTTTTATTTCTCCCTTAAATTCCAGAGCATTGCAATAAGGATACACTTCCATCATTGTGTAGATGAGAACATGCTGCCTGAACCTAGAATCTTCCACTGGGTTGTACCGGAATGCAAGGTGACTGTTATTGTGTGATTGCTCACCACAAAGTCATGTTTGAAGCAGATGTGCTGTTTCTGGTTAACATCTTTCTGATGATGTGCTCGCAAATGTGTATCCTTAAGTCTGGCTGCATGCTGCGCCCTCAGCATGTGTTTGTGCCATTCTTTGTCTGTCTGATATCTATTCCTTCTCAGTTTGATGTGCAATTACACTCGTTGTAGTACTTTTGCCTTGCAAGTATGATGACCTAAGTTTGATTTCCCGCAAGGTATTTTTATGTAGTGAAGCCAATTGACTGCACTTAAATAGAAAAAAAAATTCAAACAAAGCATATAAAATTTCTTAAAAACTTAAAACTGCACTTAAAAAGAAAATAAAATTAAAACAAAATCATATAAAATTTCAAAACATTTAAAAAATAAATAATCAGGAACAAAAAGAGGAAAAAATTAAAAATGCTAATGAAATATTTCACTTCAAACGTGCATCAATTGATACACCTGAAATCCAACGCAATGAGAGGCTGAAGATATTTTCAATTGAATACACCAGGAAAATTCCAATATAAACATGGATTTTGCAGCAGAAATCTACGACAAAGTGTTGATAATGATGGAGTATTTTTGCAATTTACAATTCAATTAGCATTAGCAATTGTTATCAACAAAGTTAAGGGCCTATCTGTGCTTATATCTAGACAGACTGCTTTTCACATGGACAATTATTTGTGTACTTAAATATTAGCATCACTGCAGCCAAATTACCGCCATGCAAATCGCACCATTTTCCATCCATTTTTTTTTTTCATAAAAAATGTTAGAATCTTTGTTGTTTAGATATTAAGGGTGCACGTGGCACCAATTTTGTTACGGTGATGCTAATACATAATTACTGATGCGTGTTACAGAGCAGCAGTCACCAATTGGTGATGCGTGAGAAATTTTGGATGGTATGCAGAAAAATTGGGACATTATTTATACTTTTATGAAGATTCAGTTTAAAAAAAGATGAACAACAAAATAACATATTATAGAACATGGATTATTCTTTACTAATGCTTTTAGTTACCGAAAAAACAAATGAACAAAATTCCTGAGGTTAGCGATTTTTGGTAACCTCAACCAATTTTTGGAAAATTGGTGGCAAAACACTTCAGTCTGTTGATTGTTGCTTTTCATGAAGCTTATTTTCAGGGGTATGAAAGATTAAATAAAGATGTAAATATAACTATAGTTCACCACATAGAGGTTAATCCTATTAGTGAACCGCAAATTATAAAGTTATACATTAAGTGGTTCATGAAGTGTTGAAAAATAGCAACTACTGCTCTAAAGTAGACACAGCAGACAATTTCTGTATCTATACAGACAATGAAGCAACACAAAATGTTTACCCATAAGCATTGTAAAATTAACCCTTTGACCTCAAGAAGTCATTTTAAATTTATTTTCAAACTTGGCACCTCCCCTATGGAGACAATGCAAATACTTTTAGATTCATAACATGACAAAAAAAAACCATAACTTGGAAGTATTCTGTTAACAAATTACAAATGAAATCTGTATAAAAAAAATCATACAAGTGCAAGCGGTTAAAAATATTAGAAATGTGTGCTTTCTCTTTTCTTTCTTTTTAACCAGACTGAGCCACAGGAAAACGTAGTTTGATACAGCTAGCTATAACAAACTTAAATGATAAAAAGCTATAAAAAACCAACAAATTATCAATATTTTGATGAAATCAACAAAAAAAGTTGCAAACAAAGCTACTTGGGTACTGTTTCAATTATATCAACCCCGATTTTGTTCGCGTCATACACGGTAAATTGGCAATTAAGTGCTAATGTTGCCAATATGGTTGCGATAATACATAAATATCGAAACAAACACAAAATATACATCAGAAAATCTTAATTTTCCCATTTGTATATCACAGTAACACCTAATAAAATTTTGAAATTACACAAAATAGATATTTTGTGAGTCTAATGTTATTGCCCCAGCTATTAGAAACTTCAATACTATTTTGTGGAAAAAGTCACTACCAAGTGCAAAAAAGTATTGTGCACAAACAGGCATAGAATGAATTTTCCTTATTGAATGCATATTGCAGTATTTGGCGATGTCTTTTGATTTTAGGGAAATGGCCAACTAAAAAAAAATATATATAAGTACCAAAAAAAATATTATATATTAATTTAATTTAGATTCATTGGAGAGAGATAAAAAAGGTGGAAGATTTTAAGCGATACACTACTCGTTTGTAGAGAGATTTTGAAATCACGCTAAACACATCCATTGTGTACAGAATTAAAATTAGTATTTTATATATAAAAATTATCCAAAGTAAATATCCTGAGTTTAAAAATAAATTGAAAAATGATGTACAATTCTAACACTAATTGACATAAGAAGAGCTGAACTATCTTTATCAACACGAAAAGTATAATTTGAAAAAATAATTACAATCATATTAACCACCTGCTTCCTCAACATGTATTTGAGCCATCTGTTTGTTTTGCTCATTCACTGACGCCTACTCTAATTTGATGAGCAAATACCCCTCGCACTGCGTTTGCTTCGCCAGTATGATGAACTAAGTTTGAGTCTCTGCAATACAATTTTATGTACTGAAGCTGATTGACTGCAGTTAAAATGTAGGTTAAAACAAAAACATATGAAATTACTAAACAGCTCTGAGTGGGCCTTGTATCCGAATTCTTTTGGGGCCCTTTTTCAGATATGAGCACCATGTATATAAGTGGAACTGTAATAACATTCGTTGGGGCCCTTGCATCATTGATACAGTGGTAGCTCTACGTCCCTGACAAAAGCAAACCATAATAACTTCAAGTATTTTTTTAACAAATTACTAATGGAATCTGCTTAAGAAAGTTATAATTTTATAAAGCAGTCAAAAACAAAATAAGGTGCAATATTTTGATGACTCAAAATCAGAAAATCTTAGTTTTACTATTTGTATTTCAATAGTAACATCAAATGAAAGGTACTTACGTATTATCGCAACCTATTGGCGACATTGTATAAAACGAAGCACATGATTGCCAATTCCGCACGTACAACATCTGCGAAAATGGAATGGCCAACTTTGCGAGTTATCATGAAAGTTGGCGATTATTGCGATAATACGTAAGAATCAAATGAAATTTAAAAAAGTTGTCTAAAACAGAGAAAAAACATTCATATTAAAATTTATTAATTCGTCAAATTAAAATGTCTCCAAGTGGGAAAAAAATATTGAATGTTATATCGCAGTATTTGGCGATGTCTTTTTACTTGAGGTAAATGGTTAACGGAAACTATTTGGTAGAAAAATAAGTAGCGTACAGAAGTCAATTATGTAAATTTCATTTTCGCTTAGTAAAAAGAAATAAATTTAGCTTAAAATTACAGAAAAAAACACGATGTAGAATATTAGCAAAGTCGTAAACATTCCGCAATAATGCTATTCGATTGTTGCCATAACTACAAAACAAAATTTGAGTTGAAAGAATAATTTTTAAAAAATGATTTATTCGAAAAAGAATCACAATTACGTATCAAAGAACAAAAAAATAGATAAATATGACAACTAATAAACATAACCATAGTAGAATTATACAATAATTCAGAAAAATCCATGTGTAAAGTTTAAATTTTCGCATTTAGAGCGAATCGTGACGTCATAACACCAAAAAATCACTTAAAAATTAAATTAAAAAAAATTTAGAGTGAATTTCAAAATAAAAAGTACATAAGATCCTGACCGGAGTCAAATGCAATGTTGTGTCAATATTTCAGATAAATCCATGCAGAGCTTTTCGAGTTATGCGAGCGTACAAACCAACACAACATTTATATATATATAGATTAATTATTTTGGATAACAATACAGTAATTTAATTATGATTAATAAATATTAATTTATTAAAACAAATCATTCAAAGAATTACAAATACAGCCACGTTGGTATCATTTTTGGCGACTTAGCGACCCTTTTGGCAACTTGTGTCAAAACATGAAAAAGTTTTTTCTCGCATTTTAAAGCGCTAGTTTGAGCTGCAATTTTCTATACACTATTGTTTTGGGTGAAAATATAATAATTTAATTATAATTGAAACTAATTATTTAAAGAATTACAGATACAGCCACGTTGATTTCACTTTTAGTGACTTAGGTCAAAACTTTAAAAGATTTTTTTTCCTTTTAAAGCATTCTAGTTGAACATGCACAGAATTGTTTTGGAAGACAATGCGATACTTTAAAGATAATTAATTTTTATTAATTACCACTTAATGCTGTGATTCTGTCATATGTATACACATATTTATATTAATTGCAGCTATTTAATAAAAAGTAGCCAAAATAAAAATTTTCTTTGTTGATCTAAGTAGGAACTGACTTAAATTTTTTTTTTATATTACTTGTTTTAAGTTTGATGATAGTAACTAACAATTACTGAAAACAAAGCAAATATTTAGGGGAATAACAAAAATATCTGTTATTTTTTTACAGTAAGTTAATAAATAAAATTATAGGCAATTTATTACGGAAAAATGTAAGCTTTTTTTTTAATATACACAAACACCATCAAGTTTAAGCCCACAACTTATTGAATAGAAGGTGAAACCTTAACCAAGTTTAATGAACATACTGTTCAATTAAAACTTGAGAGTTAGATTCTCATTTACTTGCATCTTTTGTGAAAAGTAGAAAATTTAGAGCCATGTAAAAAAAGTTTTTTTTTATTGATCTTTCCTCAATTACTCAGTTTTAATTTTTTTTTTTAATGATTGTTTTTCATATTCCATATGCTATCTTGAAAAGTAAAGTGATCTGGTTGCTTCAGAGTAAAAATGGCCCTTGTACCTCCATATTTTACATATTAATCCCAAAATTAATCAACAAACACCTTCCAATTTTTGATGTGTAACATTTTTCCTCTCGATTGCTGGATATTTGTCGGAGTGATTTCGTAAAAAGGGACGGATGTGGGTAACAGGAAGTGAGGTAAGTACGCTATTTGATTTGACTAATGAGAGTGCATGGTGTTATCTCTTTGCTACCCTCGCATTCTTCTTCCCCATCCTAAAAGCTTACTTTACATATTTCCATGAGCCCTCGTCGTCTAGTGGTTAGAGAAGCTGACTTGAAGTGAATTGTCCTGGGTTCTATTCCCGGGAGCTTGCTGCTTTCAAATTTGCTTTATTTAAATCAGTTTAATTTGCTTCGAAAATTATTTCTCTTGATCAAATTTAAGTTTCCATGTTCTTTCCTGCTTTTTTTTTGTACTTTATTTTTTATTAGCATATTCAAAACATTGATTTAGCTGCTGCAAATTCTTGGTTTCTGTGCAAACAAGATGCAATATTAAATAAAATTCCTCAAAAAATCAAAATGGATGGCTTAAAATTTAAGTTGGAGATAGTTGAAGCATTATGAGCCTCTCCACATACTAACAAAAGTATTTTAACTGATGATGAAGACAAAAGTGTTGTAATTCCACTCGCAAAAAGATCGAAGCATTATAATCCACCTGCTATACATGTCATGGCTTTTATCCTGGCTATTCCAGGATAAAAGACTTGACATGTATAGCCATTTTCGATGTGATGATGACATTTCAAGGCCTCGCACGTGCAGATATGAAAACTACAAAAGCAGTTCGAAAACATGTTGTGAAAAATGCAATGGTTATTTATAATTGCCAAAAACAAAACAAAAGATTTTTACAGTAAATAAATAATGAATTAATAAAAGAGTTAATTATACATCAATAATTTCTTTATTTGTAACAAATTTAGTTGAATTAAGATTGTTTCTTCTATCAACTTAGAGCTAAAAATGTATAACCCATAAAATTACATAGGTGATCTGTTTCACAGATAACACCCAACCCGCAAGATCGTGCAGGTACCATCTATGTTCCGGGGGGGTTATTTTAGTATTTTTCCCAGTGTCATTGGGGTCCATATAGTATTGATAACCAGAAGAATTTAATATTTAAAGATAAAAATAATTCGGGTCTTAAAGGGATGTACCGAAGGTGGTTCTGCTCTTTTAAAAAAAAAACTATCACTCGCTTCTCATGATTTTGAGTGGTGATTTTAACTTTAGCATCAGTTTGCCAAAAGCTGAGCCACCAATAGCTTTTTGGAATGATGAACTCAAGCATGAAATGGACACAAATCGAAGTGTTTCGACTACTAACAGTGGTACTGTTATTGATGCTGTTTTTCAACGGTTTTTAAATACTTTGAAATCACAAGTATAAGAGTCATATTTTAGTTATCATAAGTCTATTATCTCCACTCTTCCTTAAATTGAACAAGAATAATTATTTTTGATAAAAAATTGCATAACTCCTTGTGTTAATTAAATAAAATTTTCATTAAAGATATAGTTATTCAATAAAAAATTATTTCCAATCATACTCTATTCATTTTTTTCAGGATATAAGTTAGCATTGCGTATTTACCACAACAACATGTCAGATGTTACACATCATATGCGACTACAGTAAGACTTGTTTTTTTCAAATGACATAATTTAATGTTTTTGACAAACCTATATTCAACCCTTTTAAACTGTGCACCATATAAGAAACTTATCAATAATTCATGAGAATATCAGTTTGTTGTATTGGTATTTGATAAAATTTTCTACTGAAATACAGACATACCAGTTAAAACTATAATTAAAATGTGGCTTACACAAGCTAAAGTCATCAATGAATTTTCAAGTTCAGCTACATAACATAAAATAAGTTGTTTTTTTAAAAAAAATCTGATATGTTACACTACAGAGAATGCGACTCAATTCACTGATTTATCTCTTTTCTTTTTCTGAGAATGTGATTAGCCATATTATCAGAATGATCAAATCTATCATGCCTTACCTTCACAGAGAAAACCAAGAGGATAAAGGGCTATCCATACAGTATATCTAAGCCAAGTTAGAAGACCGACATCTATATTGTAAACTCGCAACATATAATAAGGATACCTAAAAACAAAATACGAATCTATTTTTTGAATTTAAAATATAGTATTTCAATGAATGAAAGAAGAATTTAGAAAATAGAATTCATTAAAAAAATGGTTTATAGGATACACAAACTTGTAATTTTGAATTTAAATAATAAAATTTAATAATTATTTGATTGATAGAAGGGGAATTTTCTAGAAAATAAAACCTTAATGTTTATTTACATTAAAATAATCATTCTATATATGCTGAAAGTTCAAAAGAGGGTGTGGGGGCTATCATTAAGCAATTGAAAACTACTTTCATTCATAGTTTAAAAAATGAAATTAGCTATTGAAGACCTAAGTTTTTCTGGAAATTTTAATTATTTGTCTCTAAAAAATTATGAATTTCAAGTTTAAGGCTTTATTAAAGTAAAACTGAATATTTTTTGTGTGAATTTGTCACAAAATTAATATTTAGGGATTTTGAGATAGGAGAAAACAAAGGTTTAGTTATTCATTAAATTATTTAAAAAATACTTCCCATGAGATATTGTTTATTGACAGCTTTTCAAAATATGTTCCTCATGCAATAGTTCAATTTTCAATACTTTTTAAAGTTCATTTCAATGAAAAACAATTATAAAAAATATTACATGAATGAAGACATTTCTAAGTTTCAAAGAAAACTATGTTAAATATATAAAATATTAATCAATACTTACCGAATGACTTCACTTACACAGTAAACATAAAGTAAGTAAAATACTGCAGGTTTTGATTGGATGCGAGGTTCGGCATTGATCATTCCAAATAACATGAACATGCGGCCAAATATCTGAAACATTAATTTTCAATTATTTTAAAACCCAAGAAAAAATGATTATTACAGAATGAACAAGTCCTTCAGTATATAAATCATATATTTTCTTGGCATAATTTTATCAATTTTTAACAGAAGAAAATTAATAAAAAGTTAAAATACAAATATATATATACAATTCAGCTTCATTTAGTTTTAACCCGAAAATTTCTTGTAAAACAGCTTGTGCATTTTTACCTAATAAGATCTACTCCCCCCCCCCTCCATTAGCCATTTCTTTCATAAAACTTTAACACTTATAGTGAGTTTAACATTAATAGAGTGTGATTTTATGAACATCACACTATTAATGCAACACAAGGGTTGTTTTTGATAAATCTTGTAATTTTAAACCTTGATCAAGTGACGAAGACAACACCTGAGCTAGTACCCCACCTCCAAACTACCAGACTAATGGAAGGACTTTGAGTTACGACAGATTTAATGAGTGTTAACCTCCTCTATATGTTGGGTCTTCAATGGCACCAGGACTTGAATCCATTGCACATCAGCCCCACAAGATCCTGACCATAACCACTAGGCTATTGCAGCCTTTTAACATTTAAAGAAAAGAATTTTAAATGCCAAATACAAAATTTTCCAAATGTAACATTACTCCAAAATGTTTCAAATCGACATAAATAATACCATATGATCTATAGCAGTGATCCACAACTCCCGGTCCGAGGATCAAATGGTGCCGGTCCGCCTAAAGAACATTAAACTATTGCCATTTTATTTAAAGTGGTGCATTTCTCTCGAATTTGAGCAACTTTCCACGGAAATCACTTAATATTCCACTTTAAATCACTTTTATTCATTTTTGGTGTAACTATATTTTATTATGAAGGCATATTTAAATGTAACTAAATTAAAATTGTTAAATCAAAACAATCTAAAATATAAACAATCAATGTATCCCACCCTCAGCGGGCCGTGGTAAAATTATCAAAGGTTGACTGGTCTACAGCGATAAAAAGGTTGTGGAGCACTGATCTACAGGATGTAAAAACATGAAAAAAGCAAACAAGACTTTTCAAAAAGAAACATCCAGGCAAAATAAATCCTCCTTTTAGTAGATTAACATAATCAGCCCTGACCACCGTGCAGGATTTGCATTGCATTTGCTGAGCCCAAAATTGACAATGCAGACTATTTCTCTTGTAGTGTCAATTTTAACTCAAAAGCTGTCACTGCTGGCAGCTAGTGACATGCTGTCAAGTATCTCCCTAAAGTGGACCCACGGTTTGATCTGAATTAGATCTGGGGATCTTGCTGACCAATCTATGTGTTCAATACAGTCACTCTTCAAGTATTGTATGATGAGGAATAACATTGTTGTCCACAAGAATCTGGGGAAGCATAACACCTCTAAAGTTACATGTGAAGAAAGAGAGCCTTGGTACAGTAGAGGCACCATTAACTGAACCTTCTTGGTTACCATAATTATTATTCATACTAAAAAACAGAACAAATACCAAATATGATACTTCCTTAAACAAGAACTCTGCTACTTTCAAATTAGCCTGTTTCGATAAATTGTTGCAGTTCCTCTTCCTATCCAGATGTGTATGCATCCAAAACTGCCAGTCAGACCAAATCTGCTCTCATCAATAATGAGTACCCTATTCCATAGCAGATTTGTTAAGTTCTTGTGTTTCTGGTATGAGCAACTCTTAATACTAGCTGCTGTGCAAATGGAACATCATTGTACAGCCTTCTGCATGATAAAACGCGATATCAGTTGATCAGCAGTCTGTTGAATGTGTTTTGCAATCTATCTTGCTGTCCAACTATCTGCCACCATAATAGCTCATGGATGCTTGGATAGCTAAATCTGAAATTTGAAATGCTTTCCAACTCTGCAGCTACACTAATCATACTTCAACCTTCCTCCAATTTCCCAATGATTGATTCTGGGCAAGATTATCCAAGTATCATTTACAGGACTGTCTGTTGAACATCACACTGAGACAGTTTTTAAAAGGATATACATACACTGCCAACATACTTTATGCCTTTCAAACACTTCCTCAGTACATCATGCTGCATATATATGTATGTCTTACCACACCTGGCTCTTATCAGCCTCTTTATTGATTATTTGTTTTGTTTTGCCAACTCATCCTACTGACATGTTGATTTCTTAAGTTCATTCTTAATTCTTGTACATCAAAGTATTACAGACAAAGAAATTTTGTTTGAATGTTTAATGAATCATAAAATCTAAAATATATTTTCCTTATAATATTTTTGAAGGGGTCAGAATCTTGATAGTTTAATTTTTTAACCCATTCAGGATCACACGTTTCTCCCTTCAGGGTCCATATTTGATTTAACTTTCCCTGTTCTGAGGCCCATGATCACACCAGTGTGATCTGAATTTGAAATGAATGGAATTTTGAATGATAATAAACTATACATTTTGGCATATGCTATTATAGTAATGATTTTTTAAAGGAAGTTATGCTTAACAGGAAAAATTGCCCAGTCCTGAATGAGTTAAGTCTCTAAGAACTTAAAAGATAAGACTTAATACTATGGATTTATATGTATTGTACACACACATATAAATCAATAGCATAAAGAACCAGTATTCATAAAATAAAGAATTTACCTCTTCATTTATAAATAGATACAATCATTTTCTTTCACATAGCTTATAATCATGCTTATTGAAGGATAGGAGATACTTAAGGGTAAAAATTACAATCAAAGAAAGTTTTTTTTTTTTTTTAAGAAATTGGATTTTTGAATAACTTTTTATGGTTTTTAGGTGTATTAACAATACTAAACACTTTTTTAAAAATATAACATTTTTTGAAAAACTGGGAGATTTGTAGAAAATTTTAATCAAATTTAAATGGTTAATGCTCTACACAAAATACTAATGTGGCAATCCTACTTTTCTTAACACACAAATTATAAATGAAAACATAAGAAATTTTTTTTAACTGCAAGTAAGTGATGATTATAAATATGAGTACATACACACATTTTTTCCATTAGTTTAAAGATTAATTTCTCCCAAACACCTATAAATAAAAGAGTATTCAACCACCAACAAATCTTTTGCTTCCTTTCATTTCCCATATGATTTAAAACATATATTAAAGGTTTTATACAAAAATCTCTTACTTTTTGAGATATCATGCTAATGGTGGAGAATTTTTATGAAAAACTGTTTTGAGAAAACTGAAGTAAAAGAATTAAATCTAGTTTGGTTTGAATTAAAGTATTTTATAATCCTTATAACCTTTTAAAGTGCCCAGGAACAAAATATGAACTGTTTTAGAAAGAGGAAATTTGAACTACAAAAATAAATAAAAATTGCCAATGTAGTTGAAAATCGGTGCTTTCAACAGATTTTTTAGGTATCTTAATGTACAAAAAATTGAAAATATTTAAGACAGGTTTCAAAAAAATTAAAAAAACAGGAACTAATAATTAATTGGATTAAAAAAGTAAAGAAAATGATCCTTACTTGTAGAAATGATGGCAATGCACTACCTGCAGTATAGCCAAGCAATGGATGAATCACTTCTAATACTTGAAGTACCTGACAAAATGTAAATGCTGTTCGCACCAGCTCATAAGCCCTTTCCATAAACACTGAAATAAAAGTTTTCTTTTTTTAAAAATTATCTTCTATTTTAAAGCCTGATTCTATATAATTTATACCATCTTTAAGCTAACCATCTACTTTCCTGCCAGCAATAAATCTCGGTAACTTTTTTTATAAAAAAAATTTAATAGGGATAAAATTTGTAATCTTATTATAAGTTATGTACTTTCATATTCTTACTGGCATCCATCTTTCTTGACATTATAAATAATTCTCACAATTTTTATTTTTTATTAGACAGAGAAAACACACTTGAAAAAAAGAATACAAGAAACTACATTTCTTTAGAAAAATCTGTGAGAAAGGAAATAAGAAATTCTATATTAAAATAATATAGCCCTAGAAATTCTATACAAAAATAATATATATACATATATATATTAATCATTATCATATATATTAGAAATATATCAATACCTTGTAATTTGTTTAGTCAAAGAATCTCTCTTGAACATATAATATTTATAAGTGAACAAAAACCAAAATGTAAGCGAGAGTTAAAAGAACATTCTATGAAATAATTGAATCTTCCAGTGAATGTGTTTTAACATATAAATACACAGAAAACTTAAAAGTTTTATTAAAAACTTGCATTTTATAATTTTTCATTTTTTTAAAAAAAACAATTTTTTTTAAAAAAATCCTTTTAGATGTTTTAATATTTACTCGATGCTCTCAAGTTTTTTTAAAAAAAAAAATTTCCATATTTAGAAATATTTTATTCACTTATGCTACTCAACAGCCATTTTGTATCTGGTTTAAAATACTTTTTTTTTCATGTGTTAACTCTGAAATAGCTTTCAGAAATGTCCAACCATGGTCAGTTTTTAAAAATACTGTTTTAAAATATACATTTTTTAAAAAAAATTTTCCTTTCACAGTAAAATAATGATGGAAATGCCATTCAGGTTGTTATTGGAGCGCTTGATTGTTGCCAAAATCTTTATCTCTTATGAGAATGTATTTTGTTTGCATAAAGGGGGAAGGGGGTTCTTTGCCGAGGATTCTAATTAAACCAGAAAAGTTCTAAATAATTGCTGAACTAAAATTTAAGAGTGAAGTAAAAAATATAAAAACAGAGTAATAACTTGTTGAGAGTGTAACTTGTTGTTGTTTAAAATCAAAACCTTAGAAATATTAGTAATTTTTTGTGTTGATCCCTGTTAGGCCAAGAAAGTTTAAACTTGAGTCGAGATTGATTTAAATCATTGAATTAGGGTAGGAGAAAAAAAAGACAGTCAAGTGAGGTAAGTTATCCTGCATCTATGCTATATGTTGCCTAAATAAACTTTGTTATAGAATAGTGAGTTTAAGAGAGTCTTAGGTTGGCATGAATGCAAGCCTCATATGCAGTGAGTAAGTGAATATTAACGTCGCACTGTTCAGCTACATGAGGGCTTTTAGCGATGGACCTCGTAATTTTGAACCATGGTCATGTGACAAGGATAGCAGCATAGGACACCTAATCTGGCACACACTCTCCTAACTACCACACCACACCAATGGGAGGACATTGCCTCATATGCAAGCGGCTTCGCATAGTGGGAGGAGAATCAGGTTCCAAAGATTAAATTTTAGTAGATATAGAGGGTAATAAGCAAATGCAAAACAAGATCCTCTCTAACTGGATGGGATCATTGGTCATTCCAGCACTGTAAATGTAAGTGCAATAATATCTAGAAGATTAGAGAATTAAGAATTTTTCAAGGGAAAAAGAAAAAAAAATGGAGTAGGTTTTTCAATGCTCATTATTGCCCTCTCGATTTTCCGGAGCTCACATCCCATTGATCCTTGCCTTCCTGCACTGTCATGCCCACCAACTTAAGCAAGAAAAATATGAATATAAAAAATTGTCACAGTATTAGTCATAAGATTGAGGGTCACTTTGTTACCTTTACAGTAAGAAGAATGGGATGTTTCTAAATCAATTAAGAAAGAGGTTTGGATGATAATTTTTTATCCTAGGGAGAGATTTATTATCAATGTAGTAAATTTTTTTAGAAAAAAAAAGGAATATCATCAAATTAACTTCCCTGACAGTTTTTAATTTAGGTAAAGTTTTAAGTTTTTCATCTTGCATGACTTGCTTGGCTTAGAGGACTTGTCTAAACATTAAATTTTGAATTTTTCACACTAAATTGATATTTGTGTGAGCTGTGTGTACCTAGATTGGGCAGATATACATTAGAACTGGTCTGAGAATCAGAAAATAAACAAGCATCTTGTATCTAATACATAAAAAAACTGATTTAAGAGAAATTAAGTTGAAGACTTTAGCTGGGGAATTCTGAATTTTTTTCTAATCTGCATATCTTGTTTAAGAATGAGTTTTTATCTAATGTTACACCAAAATATTTGGTGCTTTGAGATCAGAGGATTTTATGTGTTATGTATGTAGATAGACATCTAGAAGTTTTTTTTCGATGGGATTGAGAGAAGTCAACAACCTCCATTTTGATAACATTCAATACAGTTTATAAGGTGGAGAACCAGTCTTCTAATGTCTCTAGGTGTCTGCGTAGAAAGTGAGTGATGAGTCTTTTACTATTTAGAGCCATATTATTGTATCATCAGCGCACAAGTAAATTATGGTGAGGCTAGTTTTGGGAATATCATTTACAAATATGTTAAAGAGAGTTTGGGCCAAGCAAGAGATCTCAGGAGATTTTTGCTTGGATATTTATTGAACTATACAAATTCTAATCTTTATTTTGATATATTAAACAGTTTTTTTTTTTTAAATTCCTAATGGGTTGCGGACTGACTAGAGAAGAAATCATATGTGATAGAAAATATATCAGGCCTCTGAGAAAAATGTGTGTTCCAAGTTGAGTGAAGGTCTTTTTTTTTATTGGGCCATAAATCAGGAAAGTGTTAAAAGATCCTACATTTGTTGTTAGACTTACAAATCTAGAATTAGCAACTAGGACACCATCATTCAAAGCTATCTTTCACAGATTTTGGGATAATAAGAGAAATGATTACATTGCTGTAGTAACTGATTCATTAAACAATTACAAAAATATGGAATGAAGAATGTCATTAAAAATCCTATTTCGCAATGACACCTAGATATTTTCCCGAACAATTTGGGAGCAGTAAACAATGAACAGAGTGAATGTTTTCTCAAAGATATCCTTATCATAGAGTTTTGTTACCAATATCCTTTTTTTTGCTTTTTGATTTTAAGATTTGTATATATTAACACTGTAGATTCTGGACTTATTAATGTTTTAAAGATGTTTTTTATAATCAAGAAAACAGTGTTATATTCTATTTATAATTTTTTTATATCATCCTTGCATATCTATAAAATGTGATGTGATATAAAAAATTTGATTCTACCACTGAATTCAGTTCACTGAAATTAATAATTATACACATTTATAAAACAAATGTAAAAAAAAGAAAAGATATCCATTAAGCACTGTATGTGGACCAACATTCACTTTCACAAATGCATTGTGCATTAAAAATAAATTGAATTATAAAATGCATTATCCAATAAATGGTAAAAGTTTTTTTTTTTTAAAAAAAAAAATATGAATCTTATTATTTTATAAAAATTGTTTTTCTACATGCACAAATGTTTTTTAAGTCAAAAAACACTCATCTCAAAAACAAAAAAAAACAAAAAACAAGTACTGTTTTTAATCTAGAAGAGAGGAATATAAGACTAAAAATTCAAATTTTATTTGATTTAAAATTGAGAATTCAACTTTTAAAGAAAACTGCTTTTCAGCCAATAATTCTAAAAATGTCATCTACACATCTAAATATAATGTAAAATACCAGAATTTATTAATCTTGTATCATAATAATTCATACCAAAAAACAAAAAAATTACAAAAATAATTAAATATATTGAAATTATTACTTTTAAAAAGTAACAACAATAAAACAACTTTTTAGACAAAAATTACTCAACTTTTTCATAAATAATAGATCATGCATTATTCAAAATGCAGCATACAACTAATAATCCACAATATTTCAAATACAAGCAGCTAAGCTGTATTATATATAAGAGAATACTATAAGATAATATATTCACATTTTAAAAAAACTAAATTAATGTAGGTAACATACCTGAACCTTCTTTTGCATATTCAATATTCAACACAATTAAGATATATAAGAAACCAATGAACTGGGACAGATTATATAAAAATAAGTAGATTTTTCGAAATTTTTCAACTGAAAAAGAAGTAAATTTATTTAATTTTGCTACACAAATGGGGGAAAAACACCCGAATATTATAAATTACTATTACCAATACACGTTTTAGAAAAATAATATAGAATTAATGAATTTGAACAATTAGTATGTAATTGTTTTTGGTATAATTTAAATATCAATACAAAAATATTTATAATTTATCTATCTTCGTATAAATAAATCAAACAGATAACAAACATGAATTTGTTTCTAGAGATTTTCAGTAATAGTTGCAATGATATTTATAATTTTAATAACTTTAATATATTTTCAAGTCTGAAAGAAGGAAGATACCCTGCAAAACATTGGCAATATTTGTCGATATCATTTTTATTTCAAGAAATAGCTAATAAGAGATAAAACTGAGAAACAGACACAAACTATTTCCTTAACATCTACTGATACGCCCGATAGTGCTCCTTAACATGTAATGACATGCCTTTACATTTAATGTGAAAAGAAATCACTAAGTCATTATGATTAATACTGTTTTTTCCTTAATACTTAATGACACACTTTTACATTAAGCTGCACATACTGGAAACATTTTTTTTTTATGTAAGTTTAAAATCTAATGCTGTAAAAAATACAGCACTAAAATTTCTTTAAATCAAAACAACAAATTCTTTTAAACTAGTTTGCATAACACAAGTATAGGTAATTTTTCATAAAACATTTCCATAACTTTTAATAGTTTTTTTGCATAGATAATAACAAATAAGATGACACAGAACTATTAATATGGATTAACCAATGGAGGTATTCTGAGCAAATGAATAATTCCTTTAAAAAATTTAGATGAAATATTATACATGCACATGATTTTTTAAGTTTTTTGAGTATCTTCTTTCATTCATTGCCTTCTGGAAACTGAAGTAATATTATATATGTTTAATATTAAAGATATTTTAATTTTAAAGTACCAAAAAAATCAGTCGTTTGTTTTGGGAAAAGTACTTTTTAAATTGTAACATTAAGAACATAGATAAAAACTAATATTTTTTAATGAACAATGTTTTTCCTCTATCAATATGAATGATGCTTTCATCAACATAAATTAAGAGAAAAAGTTAAACATCTATGCTGATATATCCAATCAGGATCCACATCAGATCAGAATTGCTTTTTAAAATCATATTCTATTTAGATTTGATCTTATTTTAAAATGAATGCAATGAAAAGTACAAGTAACTAGAAGTTTTCCCAATCAAACATTTTCATCCATTTTCCTGAAATTAGAGCAAATTACTCATAAAAAGTATATTGGTTTTTAAAACAATTCTAAGATATTTATTTTACTGTAAATTGAGTATCTAGCATCCATTCATTTAAATGTGAAAAATTTAAAGAATTTTTACAATAATAAATTTTTTTTATTTCTTTCAAATGGGACTGTGGATTGGTGATTATCATTGCACACCTAGTTAACTTTTTAGTGTGGCACCATATAGGTGGATACCAATTGCAACAATGTTATTTTGATGCTCAGTTACTTTCCCAAAGGAAGACACATGAGCTCTGAATAAATATATCAGGAGATTTCAGGAAGACATCCTTTCAAAATCTAAATTTATTAAATGTTCAAAGTACAAATATTTTGTTGATCTTCAATCTTTTGAATATAAATTAGTTTATATATAAAAATAAATCCAATCAACTAATAAAACTATGATCCATAAACAAATAAAATAAACATTAAAAAATTATACATATATTCTATTTATTTACAAAATTTTCTACAAAAAGCATGCAAATGAAATTTTTCTACTAGTATGCATTGAAATATCTAGTTAATGAATGGATATTTAAAAATTTTTTCACTATATAATAACTAATTTTATCCATTGAACTCACCTCTTTCTTGATACTTTTTCTTGCGATTTTTTATCTGTGACAATGTTTCATTTGTGTCAAATAGCTTCTACAAGAAAAAATGTAAAATATTACACACAAAAATAGTTAAGATAAATATATATATTCAATTTAAATATATTTGTTTTAAAAAGATATACATACTGAATCAAAGGATTCTTCCTCCTCTTCTTCATCAGTTTTTAATTTATCAAAATCTAATTTTAACCAAGCTAATCTATCAGGATTCTTCGTCAAACGAGGCCACCATTCAAGGTCCTTCTTTTCTATAAGAATTTCAATTGCCATTTGTTTCATTTTTACTTGTACATTCTGAAATAACATTTTAAGGTTATTTTGAAACAAATACATTCTATGCTTCAAATTTTTTTATAACATTTGAAAGTAATAGGGCAAAAAAGAAACAACCAGACATCACACAAATATCCCAGTTCTATTAAAAATATTGTCACATGCACACAATTTCAAATGTGTTTAAAATGTGATTGGTGTTTCTTTAATATTAACATTTTTTAATAATGTTTCTTAAGATTTAACTCTTTCTTGGTAAATTTTTCATGGAAAAATTAGAGCAACATCTCATAAAAATATTACACATAATTTAGAAATTTTGTTTAAAAACAGTATATAAAACAATGTTCTTTATATTTTAAATTGCCACAAATTTATGGCCTGAATGTAAAGAAACCAATTTCTTAAAAGCCTTATGCTAACTTTTGTTTATCAATTTCACACTATATCTATCTTGTTGTTCAAAGTATTATTCATAGTAACCCCTTAATGGTCACATGATTTTGAAGAAAACAGTCATAAAAGTGCCTATTTCTTTATTCAAGAAAATTATATAAAATTAAGTTTATGTGCAATATATATATTTATTTTTAAATTTTTAGCTTGAAATACAAAAAAATTAATTTTTTAAGAAAAGCTAACATTTAGGGTTATTATGACTGAATGTTGGTTTTTAGCAAAGAGAAAAAATTTCAAAACATGTGTTTTAAACATTATAGGTGAATTTTATTACACTTACGCATAATGTAAATACACATTAGTAATTTTTTCTTGCGAGATAAATTTCAAGGTAGGAGATGCAAAGGCAAACATCACAGGTAACAGTACAAATCCATCATCACTGCTCTGATTCACTAATCACATTTTCAAAACAATCAGTTATTTCAGAATCACTCTCAGATCTATTTATACTTAAAGTAGAATACGATTAACTTCCTGACTTAACTCCATAATGTATACAATATTAAAAATATATATTATCACAGAATGCAAACCACATCTATTCATGAAGAGCAGAACCAAGTAACTGAGCTAAAGTTACAAAAAAATATCACAAATATATAAGTTTGATTGTGCTAAAATCTAGTTTAAAAGAAAATAACAATCTCTAAACACATTATTAATAATCTGGTACTGCAATCTGGTGAGAAATAAACAAGATTCCAGGCATAAAAAATGGATAATTTTAATCTTTTTAGTGTGACTTTTAAACACTCCAGCCTGGAAATATCATGGTCGGGACAAATAGAGGGGGAAATTTCACCCCGTGATTTTGGCGGAAGCAAGAAGGAAGGGCTTAGGTGAAGCACTTAAAAAAAAAGAGGTCACATGCAGGAGGGCAACTAATGTCTGTAAAGTTTTCCTTCCATGAGTTAACAGATGAACTCAGAAAAAGCACATCACTAAATAAAAGATCTAAAATTATTTAAGGGGAAACAGTACGATTCAATTGACCAAAATCAGTCAAAAAATCAAATTTAATTTTTTTAGCCTAAATTTTTCTAAATATACTTTTCTCTCTATAACCTCACAAAATTTGAAAGCTCTAAACTTAAGAAATGCAGAATTATGGTAGCTTTTATGTTCGCTTTTATTCACATCCCTATGGCAAATCAAAACTTTAAACTGCTGTATCTCAGAAAGATAAAATAACTATTTTGTCTTCATTTAAAATGCTAAGGTTTTTTTTCTATTGCGCCTAATGCTTTGAAATTTTTTTTACTTATTCCCAATAGTTCATGTAACAAAAGTTGGTATGCATTTTTGAATCAAAGCAATACTTATTTGTAAAAAAATAATTGAAGTTAGAATTTGCAGATTTTTTAAGGAATTTTCAATAAGGATTCATAAAAAGAAGTATTGTAAGAATATCAATCACGTTAACGCAAAACCCATACCAACTTTTATTATACATAGTTTGACGTACTTGTAAATCAAATTTCATGCATTTACGTCAATTTTTGAAAAAGGGGTAGCATTTTAAAATCACCAAAAATTTCAAGTTTTTTCCTTAAAAAATTACATGGCTAGCTTTTTATGAAATTTTGAGCACAAAATATGTTTAACATAGTATACATACATAGGAGGCAACCAAAAAAATATTAAAAATCCTTAAATTAAAATTTTTTGCGTAAATCGTACCATGTCCCCTTAAAACTGAAATTTAATGTTCTTTTTTTATAAGCACATATATTAAACAATGGAGAAAAACTTTGAAAAGGATTTTAGTTTCAAATTATATTTTTTACTGGATAATTCCTTTCCATCTAAAATCTAATATAAGATCCAACAAAAATAAAAATATGTCTATGAATTGCAATACATATAGCATAATATTGCCGAATACAATAGATATGTTCCTGAATATATGTAAAAAATATATTGCATTTATGGAAAAATAGAAGATAAGTTACAGTTCTAAGAAATTACCAAACAGAATAAAATAAACCATTAGGTTTTAAGTCAGGATCTTAAACATTTTATTTCATACAGATTTTACACGCATCATGCAAACTAAATAATCATTTGCAAAGGAAAAAACATGTCACTAATTCATGAACACAAAAATTAAACAAAATAATTTGAGTGCCACATTAAAAGATTTTATTTGTAGTCAATTTCAAACAATGTATGCATGTAAATTATTCATTAATTTGCTATTATGAAAAATGTCTTGGTTATTCCCTTTGTGTTTTTTGGTGAAATTCTTTCTGTAATTTCTCAAGCAAAATTAGGATTACTCTCTTGTAGTGACATTTAAGTTGATTTAAAAATGAGTAAGGATCAAATAAAGATTTTATTATTGGCTCACTTTTTCTCTTTGTTTTGGGAAAACTGTTTATTTAAATAGTTTTTCTGAAATTTCTTTCAATATTCCTGAAAAGTTTCTGCTATATCAAAACAAGAGTTGCAGGATGCTTTTTGTGGCAATGTATTACACACTAATTTCATTTTAATTTTAATAAACTTTATGATTATAATATTATTTTTTACTTAATATTTCTGATACATTTTATAAGCATTAAAAAAGGTACTTAACTTTGAACACAAAAGTCGAAACACAGACGAAATTTCATATTAAATTTATAAAATTTGGAGAATTTTCCCAAAAGGAAATCACATTACATTCCTTATCTCCAATGTTGCAGTTATAAAAATAGGACTTTTTATAAATATTTTTTTAGTCTGCAGAGTATCATTGAGAAAATTTGTAGGCTTTTAAAAATGATATAAAAGAATACAAAAAAATCACATAATATAGTTTAATAGTTATTTTGATGGTACATTTGTTTGATTTCATAAAAAGGATACTTTAATAATGGAAGAATCAACAATAATTTATAGCCAAAAGTTTTATTACCACATAAATTTTGTTTTAAAGCCAAAGTAGTCATCCACCCCCCACCCCGTTTTTTTTTGTTTTTGGTTTTTTATTTTAAATTTATAAATAAAATTAAATTTTAAAAAAAAATTTTTAAACATTTTAAAAATGAAAAAGAAAAATTCAAGAAAAAAAAAAGAATAAAATATAAATAGAAGCTAGTACTTAACTAATTTTAGAAGTGTAGAAAAATTTCCTTAATTTGTATCATTTAATTTTTTAATATTTCTATTTTTTTTTTATTCAGTTTTTTCATACATTGAAATTAATTCAATTATGGACCTTCGCTTTTCAATTCTAAGTAAATTTTTAAAAAGCAGGGAAAGGATGGTTCTTTTATGGTAATAGTACATAAATAATTTACATTGATTCTCGTCCCATTTCTATGGTGCTGTTATTTAGAGATTTTTAATGAGGAATTACCAACGAAAAAAACTAAAAACTGATTGACAATATCAGAATGAAGTCCACACAATTCATTGTGGCAAGGGGCTAGTTTTTACACTAGTCATTAGACGCAGCTTTGAACATCGTGCAGGTGACAGTAGGATTTGGCTCAGTACCACCCCAATATTGAGGAAGAATACCCTGGGAGTTGGTTAGAGGCCCTCCACCAACTTTATGAGAGGACTTACGGCTTGACGAATATTTAGAGTGATCCTATGCCACACAGGCCCTATACAGTTACAAACATCCATGCTTTCTCCAGAATTCGAACCCAGGCCCTATGTTTCAGCAGCCAATGCCACTAACCACTATACTATCCAGGTGGTTATAGTAGTACTAATTCAAATTAATATCCAAAGAAAATTAACAGTTATAATGCTTATTTTTAAAAAATTCAAAGATATTTTAATTTGAAATCATTTTAAGAACAGAAACATATTTCAAACGATCAGAAATTTCATCAAAAGAATAAAAAGGTTTTAAAGGTAACTTACATGATCAATTTCTTTAAAGAAAATAAACTTGAAATAATATTCATTTCTTCCAGAATTGGCACCAATTCCATGAGCAGAAAATTCGATTGAATTAGTATCTGTTTTAATGTCAGGCTCCTGAAGATAAAATGTTGAGATCAGAAATAGTTGTTTTAAAATATCTGCTAATTAATATAAACTAAATATTTGAGTAATAATTATTCAATCATCTCAAATGTAATAAACTTTAACTAAAATAAAATATTCCTTTTAAAGATACATTCCACAAAATGAAAAAAATACACAAATTTTAATATAATTTATTTATGGAAAACTTCCAAATTTTCAGCTTGTATAAATATATTAAAATTTATGAAATGCTTCAAAGGTTTTTCTTTGGCACAACATTAAAGCCTGTATTACAATAGAAAATTTTTGCAACATGCAATAATTCATACTGATAGTCCTTTTTTCATTTCAATAAACAATTTTGTTTGTAAAAGATTTTTTTTTCTGGTCCCTTATTACAGACGATTAAACACACTGAGAATTTTCTGAACACATTACATTTTCAATAAGTGGGGACCATTTGGTTTCTTTTGCACTCAAGGATGTAGCAGCAGTAATTACTAGCATAAATCGTTGCAGGTTTTACAGTATCTCTGAATTGTATTGGGTTGCCCATAATAGACTGTTGACAGTCCTGCCTAAGAATGGTGTAAGATTAAAAAAAAATAATTTTCAATTACTTTTAATGGTACTTATCTGTTATAGGGACCATGGGTTGATAATTGTTTTTCTGAACATGATGACTGCTTAACACGAACACATTGCAAATATTATCCTATGACTTTATTTATTTATTTTAAAAATTCTGAGCATCAGTGCCTATATCATTAGTTCACAGGCTCTCCAGTACTTTTTAATAATATCCTCATCAAACAACTTGGCACCATAGGTAAGCGTTGCCCTTTCTATAGATGAACTTAACTATCCGGAACAGCACTTCTAAAAAGAAGTAAGATGGTTTAATGAGACTTAATAATGCTCTAAAAGATCTGGAGTGTTGGTGCCTAAATAATGGTATGTAAATAAATCCTGATAAGACATTTGCCAGTTCTT
The DNA here is from genome assembly GCA_019973955.1 of Trichonephila inaurata madagascariensis. Classification (NCBI taxonomy): domain Eukaryota; kingdom Metazoa; phylum Arthropoda; class Arachnida; order Araneae; family Nephilidae; genus Trichonephila; species Trichonephila inaurata. The sequence continues at coordinate 174,039 of BMAV01019199.1, forward strand.
TACTCCAAACAGACAGGCTTTTACCCCAAATTTGATACATAAAGAGTTGATGTTCAGTATGAGGACTATACTAAATATTTGGATTACATTTATGCTTAAATTGGAGGAAACAGGCAGATCACTTGAAAAATAGAGTCATGTGAAGACTAATTTGCCTTAAAACGTCTGGCTGGCTCAAAACGAGGCTGTGATAGAGGGACATTCATGACCACAAACAAATTATATATTCAATCAATTACTTGCTAGCATAATGAGACCCTCATCATGGTTCCAGAGTGTAGTCCGGATTTTTAAATCTTCCAGAATTGAGCATTAGCCTTCATTACTGGAGATTTAAGATCAATTCCTATTCTTGCAATATAGCTTTTGACTGAGCTTGAACTTGTTCATGATTTTATAACAAGAAAAGCAATGTTATTATACAAGCAGCTTGTTTGTTTGTCCGACAACTCTTTTTTGGAAGAAATATAATAACAATGTCGTTTCTAGAAATCTTAAGAACAAAATTGGATTTGTTCAGGTTGGTCAGAGACAATCTAATACTTTGGAATTGAGCCAGGATAATCTAATTTTACCCCTTTCTTCTTGTCCCTTAAGACTTTGAGTATAAATCTTGATCTTATTCAGAGCTGCTAAAAATGAAAAAAAAAAGAGCAATTCACATTTAATATCATATGCAATGGGGCTGCCTCTCCTCCAAATGATGGATATGTGTCAACACTGATGGCTCTCAGTTAGAGGGAGCACATGGTGCTAGAGCAGGTATCCATGGTGAATGTTTTAGTTTCTACTTACTAATAGGCTCTTTTACTATTGCCTTTGATTGTGAGTTGAAGCTATTGTATAGTGACTCTATTCAATAACTATCAATTTATAGTTACTCTTTTGTAAAGGCAGTAATATAGTCAGACTCAAAAAGCATGCTTCAAGCCCTTCAGAACAATTAAAATAACTCTCCAAGAATCTTATAAGCCTTTGCTCTCATGCACATAAGGTACTAGCACACAAAATTTCTTTCCAATAGATTTCTGCCCAATGCAGAATTTTGGGCAATGAAAAAGCTGATGGACTAGCTAAAATAGAAGCTTTGATAGAACAATTTTTTCCTTTCCATATGATTACACAGTCTGTTAATCTGACTTTTAAGAAAATATTTATCCTATAAGAAATAATTCACTCAAAATACTATAATGAAACAGAATCTGGCATGTTCCTATGGCAGAATCCTATTTTTAAAAAGGTTTGACTTCATGGTCTCTATAAAAATATTCTTTTTATGATGCAATTTTTTTCCAAGGTTATAATTTATTTACATACTGATTTCTAAGTTTTAGTAAACACATTCCCTAATATACAATATATCTGATACTCATTGATTATAGAAACTATGAAAGCAAAAACATAATAAATAGAACACACATCAAATTCTATTTCATCATTGTGTTTAGTGAATGTATCTTATTAGATTATATATTGGCAATGTTTTGGGAAAGAAGTTGCACCTATGGTCCCTATAAACCAATAGGCATTTCTTTATTTTAATTCCTCAAAAGCAAATTTCAAATATAATAAAACAAGACGGGTACTCATCGGGTATATGGACCATGAAGTAAAATACAGCAATACATAATAAACACACCAAATTTTAACTTTTATGGTTGCTCACATATAAATAGCACTATTTATAACTACAATATAAATTTATGTAGGTTTATATTGCTATGTCTATGCTATATTATGCTAGGTTTATATTTTTAAGTAGTGCCAATTTTACTGTAATTTTCTTTCTGTTAAAGAGTTAAAAGGATTTTTTAACCATTTTGGTACTTTGATGAAAAACTGGAAGTTGCCAATAAATAAAAATTATACGGCAAGATTTTTCAATAAAAAAATTTTTTTATGACACAAACTTTTTTTATCACACAGCCATGCCATGCAGATGGAAATGTACAAATGTTGCTAAAAATGTAATATTATTAGTTATCTACATAATGTTTATCTTCATGTGATGAAATGATTCTTATGTGATATAGGATTCTCTTTTACAGATGCCTTAAATTTTATTTATTGTACGTCAGCGAACATAATTTTGTGCTGTGATGTCAATGGGAGTAGGATTTTTGTCATGTTGGTGTACACTTGGAAAAGCACCATTGCAAGCCCACGGTCCCAGTAACTGATGCATATTACAAGAAGTAAAAATTTAAAAATAAGAGATAAATTGTATTTATTAATTTAATTTCAACACTTGTCAATGCCGATAAAAAATATATGAAATATTCCCTGATAATAGGCAGACATCACATCAACTGAATTACTACAATATTTCTTCATCCAAATTAACACAAAACTTGTTTTATTTTACAATCAAGAATAAATATTAAGTCTTAAAATTACAAGTATACAGAAAAATGAATTGTTAAAAAAAAAAACTACAAAAAATATTTATTCAATCTATGGAAAATAATTTGATGAGTATTTCTCATGATTTGAAACATCAAATTGTATATATAAATGACAATAACTGCAATTAGAATTGAATTTAAGTGCAATTTCAACTATGAGACTTCCCCTGTGTATGAATAATTTATGTGTGTGTTGAGAATTTTTTTCAGACACGTAAAAGACAAAAAATATATTTTACAGAAATTTTAGTTCTAGATATTTGCCTAGATTCCATATTTTCTTAATTATACTTGCCATGTGAAATTTACAATATTCATTATATGCTTTATTATTTCTACATCAAGTTGTTACAATTACAATTAAAAAGTGAATTTCTAAAAAGAATTATTTGCTGATGATCATCACATAGGCAACAAAACTAGATGAAACCCGAAATTGAATTTTTACTGCAGAATATCAGAGGAATATCGCATGTATTAAAATAGTTACAAATTTGCACGAGTTTCATAAAAGTGTTTCCAATTAATTTCCATTAGATTATTTTGATACAAAAATGTGACTATTTTTGGTAAAAGTATTACCGAAACGTCTTGTAAACTGACTCGAAGAGAGATATTACTTTCTGTTTGGGCCCAAAAAACAAATGGACTCAATTTACGGGGGCTAGAATTCTCTTCAGAACCACTAGAAGGGGGCATCTTTTTAACTCTAGATCCAAAATCTATTCAAAATTATACTTTTATCGCTTCTGAAAGGAGTAACCACGATTCGCCGATCGATAAACAAACATGAGCTGCATTTTAATTGCGTTGAGATGCAATATGGCTGAAATAAATTTTGTAAACTTTGTGTAAATAACAATGAGTGCTTTGTAATTTCATTATTTATTGACATTTGATTGTTGCTTCAAAACGAAAATCTCATTAAGAGCTATTAAATTTAAATTATCTAGAAAAAAATTTTAACTATGAAAAAGTGACATAATTTGTGGAGTAAGGACACCCTAGTTACCTTATCAACCTTTGTCGCAAAATGAAAATTATGGTATTTTTTCCGAAATATGATAAAAGCTTCAATCTTATATATGATTGTTAGTTTTATTTATATATTATGTTAAATAAGGACAGTTCAATAAATTTTTAATTGATTTTAAAACTGGTAATTTTTAAAATTTGCTGGTCCAAAATTTGGTTCATGTGTAGTATAGGGGGGGCACTTGGCACAGTCCTTTTTTAGGTGACTAAAAGTGGTCACCAAGGTACTTTTTTTGGAATTATTTATTATTTATTTTAGAATGAATTCTATATCTCACCATGACATTTTGATAAAAATCGCCAAATCCGAAGAAAAATCACCAAATCAAAAAGTGCCCCCCCCCCTATACTACACTTGAGCCCCAAATTTTTTTCCTTCTCAGTATTGATTATTTTTACCTGATTTTAGGATTAATTAAATTATTTTTAATTTGTCTTCCTTTTTCTGAATCTCATCAATTGATTTTAAGAATTTTAGAAATAATTGAACAATAGTTTATTTGAAAAAAATTCCCAGTAACTCTAAGCGTTCCTTAGTAGGAAATTTGCTTGTGTATCAATAAAAAAAGAAATTTAAAAATGCTATTTAAAAGAATTAATGTGTTATATAAAACTTCATCTTCAAACCTCTGACCTAACCTCACAAACGCATGCGTATTATGACAGCGCTTACTGAGCTAATCCGTTGCCATGTTATGCTCTCCCGCCAAATTCTATTCTTCCAAACAACGTACTCCGTGTCAAAATCAAATGAAGTAAACAATTTTACTTTAGTGTCGAATGAATGAGAGCGAGGAGATTGTTATTGTTTTTTGTGTGTGAAATTGGTAAGACTCACTCATTAAATTTTAAAAACCATTAAATTGTTAATATATAATTTTGCATAATTTTTATTTATTTTAGTACGATTTGTTTCTTTTTTATTGAAAAGATTAATGGTAATTTAATTGAAATTTTCATTTATTTTCTTGTGAATTCTCATAAATTCATTATTTGAAAGGGGATAGCTATTTAATGAATTAATAGTACTAATATACGTGCTAATATATAACGATCAAGTTCATATTAAGACCAAGAACATGAGCGAAATAATTGTTGCCCGCAAAACAAAAGCTAATCATTTAGTTTGTCAACAATTGCTCTTGGTATTCAGAAGAAACAACTAATGTATTATTTCATGTATTGAGTCACACTTTTTGATGGCAGTTTTTATTTGTCGAAAATTCCTTTGGTTAGCTTTCATTTACAGTTTTTATTGCACAACGTTGTCAAGTACTTAAATTACTTAAAAGGTGTTTTTGTTCTGTTTATGAAGTTTTTAGTTAAAACTGTTTTAAATTTCTACTTTATATACTTTACCGAAAAGAATTTCATAGACTTATTTTCAAAATATTTATATTTAACATACATATCAATGTATCTAATATTATAATCTTGTTTACATTTAATTTTTTTCTAGTACATCATTACTAATTTGAAATGGATGAAATCTCGGATCAGTGTGGAGTTAAAACTGATTTCACTGTCCATCCTGATGGCAGCATTAGTATGAAATTGTTTTTAATACTTAATAGTATTTTAAATTTGTATATGTATTTTAATTTACCTTTAATGCTAGTTTAGTTTCTTTTTTAGTCTTATCATTTGTAATATTTTTTTGATGTACCTAATTTTTCAAAGCTAGGCGTAGTTAGTTTGGTTTTATATCCTGGCAATTATTAAGCTGATACTGAATATTTCTTTAAAGACATTATTATAAAAAATCAATTTTTCAATTTAGCTTGGAAAATGTGCTGCATAGCCATAAATGAGGAAAAACACCTATATTAATGCAGCCAATGAAAATTTCTATGCAATTAATAGTCGGTTAATAGAAAAATTTTGTATCACTTTTAAATTTCAAAATTTTTATCAATGGGGTTTTAAATCTGTTTTGCATTTATGAATTTTTGTGAAAAAATCGGGTTTTATGTTTTATGAGTCAGTTTTAAAATTTCTGCTGACAATATGACACATTTGTAAAATTTAACAGTTTTAGAGTGATTGATTTTTTTGTACTTTTCATTGATTTCTTTTTTTCCATCTGTAACTGTGAATAATTATTACAATTTAAAAATACAGTACTTTTTATTAAAATCTTGCCTCTCACCTCTTTTTTTTTAAGTGTATAGCATAAAATGTGGTTAATTTCATTTAGCATCTTTTTTCTCAATATTTGTGTTAATTCCTTGCTATTTCATCTTAACATTGAAATTATTGCTCAAAATAAAATTATGAGAATTATAAAACTTTATAGAAATTATCCAAACATACGTTGAACCAAATGTGTGATTAATGGAATAGGTCAGTTTGGCTCTAAAAATGCATAGTATGGGTTTTTAAAAAAATTTTATTCTTGAAAATGATATAAAGATTATTGTGAAGATTATTTGAAGTATATTTTACCTGCCAGATAAGTAAAATATTGAATCTCTTGTGCAAATAATTTAAGTTTTAATAATTTATTGTACACCGTTTCTTCCTCTATATTCCTGTAGCTAATTAAAAGTTTTTTTAAAGCTGCTGATGAAATAACAGTACCACCAGCTCCTTCACCTGCTTTGACAATTGAAGCCACAAGAGAACGGTTGATTATTACAGAATTGCATGTGAGAGATTTCAAGTCTTATGCAGGAAGTCGAATGATTGGTCCGTTTGATAAGGTATTCTTGAAAGTGAATTAATGTATACATATAGGGTTTACCATATTTTTTGAGATCCAACCCAGGTTATATTTTTGAAATTACTTAAGTTCTTAACAGTTTACTAAGGTATTAAACTTTATTTAATCAGTTGCATTTTTCACTAGGCAAAGACATCACAAACTCTGTTATTTTAGAAATATGCTAACATGAGAGGTAAATCTTTTGAAAGACCTTGAAAACTTGGACATCACAACCCATCACACACTATTAGGTTATTAAAACCATCTTCATTAAATTTTTTGATAAAATAGACTCATGAAAATTTATCAATAGCTCGAATTGAAAAATTCCCCCTAAATCCCCTTTTTAATTGACCAAGCAATATCTTAATTTAATCCTTTTTTATAATTAGTTTTCTCTTTAACATCACTCCTCTGCAAAATTTCTCTTCTTAATTTCCTAAAGTACGATGACCGAACTTGCTCTCTTCCAATAGAAGACAAGCAGAAGTTTGCTCTGGTATTGTTCCAATGACCAGAAAAGTTTTCATTTCTAACACATCTACCCCAAGTAACTCCGAAGGCTGCACTCCAATTGGTTATTCACTGAGGCGATGCAAGGTCCTTAAAAGGTGCCTCTCTGAGGCAACCCCCCCTGGGGGGGGGGGAGATTCCGACCGTGCAGGTTCCCTGCGCTGCTTATTTCCCCCACTCAAAAAAGAATCAAGTCAGTCGCAATCTTCACTCCAGCTTGCTGGGCTTAACCGCGACTGAGACCGAACTTACTGCACATTAATAAAACTTTCAAGCATTTTCATATTGCTCTCACACCATTATTCATTTAATTTTTTGGTAAAATCCTAGGAGAGCCCACACCCTTGGCGACAAACCGAAAAAAGCGCCAACCCAGAACAAGATGGCACCAAGCAAAACCGACAATGGCGGCAAGTGAATATGGCAGGATAAGGTAGATGCGTAGGGAAATTTTTTTTAAACAATATAGAAATTAAACATTTAAAGTAAAAAAATATAAAAACAGCACTTACTTTCTTACTGCTAATCTTTTCTGAGTGGAGGTTACAGCGTAACAACAGATTTTAAAAAAGCCTTGAAGGTCTTATCGCTTAGCGAATGTTCGTGTGAACGCCGCCATATATATTTTGCGAGGTAATGGTCGAACATACCTTTGGCGTGGCTGATACGATTTCGAAGAAAGGTCTTTTATTGGTATGATCCCATTCGCTCATCACATTTAGGATATTCATTAGTCAAAGCAATCAATCCTTCCTTCATACACCATTCAA
>BMAV01019199.1:186465-257961 GCA_019973955.1 Trichonephila inaurata madagascariensis
TATAATAATTTATTTATGCATCAAAAATATTCAGACACTGATAAGAATTTACATATCTAATGTCAACACGTTTTAAAGAATTAATTTACAAAAGATGAGTATATTTATATATGAAATCATTTAATATTTTTTTAAGTGACATGATTATCCGTGTATTGAAAATTTGCATTATATGGTAATTATATATTTGATTCTATTTGATATATAGTAAATTGGGTGCTTACATATTAGCATCACTAAAGTCAAATTGGCACCACTCAAATAATGCCATTTTCCACCGAAATCTGACTTATTTTTATATTTTCATATAACACACGTCCGAATCTTTGGTGTTTTGATATCAAGGTGTGATTTGCGTGGTTCCAATTTTTCTGCAGTGACGCTAATACATAAGTACTCTAAATTTTAATGAAATTGATGTTTTAGCATATTAAATATTTTTAGATAAATTGTGTGATGAAACAATTTTGGTTGTATTGTTATGAAAAATATCTGATCCTCTGCCATGTAATAGTATAACTAATACTTATAGAGAAATTTGGGTAGGAATTGTAGATTATAGTTATATATATATATATAAATGGTGCATTCATTGATACAGTAAGACCCCGCTTAACGCGGGGGATACGTTCCATCAAAGTAGAGTGTAACGCGAAACAGCGCTAAACAAGGCTATCTTAACATGTAAATAATGGGGTTAGGGGAAGATGGATAGAAAATTGGTTAGGTATTAAATTTAATAATTATGTTTTTTTTAATAAAAATAAAGCCAAACATTTATTTCTTACAAAAATAAAAACAATATAAACTAATATATACATATAAAAACAAATAAAATTATAAATCAGTCAGATCATTCAGTCTATTCTGTGTTTCCAATTATCTGCCTTTTTGTCAAGAAGGCATCCTGTTGAAGTTGCCAAATTCAATGCAGCACTAATTTGAGATGGACGTTCACCAGAATCTAATCTTCTAATCACTTGCATTTTAGTTTCCAGTGAAATGCTTTTTCTGGTTGCTTTCCTTTCTTGTTTTTCATTATCACCCATGATAAAAACTGATCGTAATATTTGTCACTGTATTGATCGTTATAGTATTATATAAATTTATACTTACAATAATGTCAACAAATGTTTAAAATGATAAAAATGCGTTGGTACAGCACCGCACCAAACAAGAAACACAACTACACTGTTTCGGATATGTTATGTACATATTTTAAAACCTACAATTTCGGGGAATCTCCGGGTTGAAATAAAAGAGCGCTAAACTGTGAAATAGCGTTAAGCAGGGTCTTACTGTATTTGCGTATTGCAACCGTATTGGCGACATTATGTGAAACAAAACGCAGGGTTGCCAATGCAACGTGTATGACACATGCAAAATTAGGGTTGCCAACTTGGCAAGTTATCTTGAATATTGGCATTGTTACAATTATACATAAGTACCCATTCAGTCTTCAAGAATGAGTAAAACTTTTTGTATGGTGGTCTATATTGTTTTGCATTCATTGATCTCGGCTGCTGTCTAATTACCTGTTTTATTTATTAATCTATAGGCCTGTAATTGCAAAAAGGTTAAATATTTTTCATACTTTCAAGTAGAATTTATCATTTAATATATGAACTTAAATTTGTTGTTTCATTTATGAGATGTTTCTTAATGGATTCTTGTAAACTATCTTATAAAACATTAGTTATATGGGATAGACAGTCAAACCATTGGCCGAGTTTGGGACCAACAAGTTCTGCATTCCTAAGTGTATCACACCCAGTGTTAAATTTGATGAAAATTCACGATTAGATTATATTTTTATTCTTCAGTGGCAAGTTAAATAATTAAAAATTTTGTGTGAAATTAGAACTTCTCTCTAAAGTTATATCATGATATTTTGGACAATTAGATCAACAATATATTAATTTTATGAAACTGACCAATTTTTTTCCCCACATATTTGATGTCTGTTGTACTTTTCATTCTATGAATATTACTAGTGTGTAAAATCAATGTGGAATATTCTTTCTTGAATTTATTTCTTTGAGTAAAAATTTTAAAATAATTGAACATTCTAAGATGGATTTTTTTTCTTTTATTCCGTAGCTAAGTAAATATAAACAGTTTATACATTCTAGTTTCTGTGGGTTTTTTTTTTTTTTGTTGTTGTTGTTCTTGATTTGTTTTTGTTTTTTGTTTGAATTAATAGCTTAAACTGTTTTTGCACCAACATTATACCAAATCTTACGTTAATTGCTGTTTAAATAAGATAAGTTTTTAAATAAAGTTAATGTAAGTCACAATGAAAAATACTTGATTGATTTTTAAAGTTAAACTCTCATAATTCAAAAAAATATTGATATAATTGAAGAAAGTTCCATACAACACTATAAAACAAAATTTTATCCCATAAAATGTAGGAAAGAAAAATTGTTTGATTTGAGAGTTTAGAGAATTTGTATTGATCATTTGAAACTTACATTTTTTAAGCAAGGATGAAGCAGGTGAAAATTTTGAAAGTAAATTTTTACAAACAACTAAGTCTAGTAGACTCATAATTTTATTTACAGTCCATCTTAAGGATTACATTTAGTATCGCCATTAGTTGGAGCAAAGTCTATAGAGCCAATTTAAATTTTTTGCTTTGCTTTTTCTCCCATACAATTTAAAATGAAAAGTACAATTCATATTTAGCAAATATTAATTTTTGCCTTTTTGGCAACAGAAATATTATTGGTTCTTACACATGTATATATATATGAGTTCTTCAATGTTAAGAATGCAGTAAATAAATTATTACTGTGTAATTTATACTGAGAAGTGACACTTGTTTCATTTACTGTAAAACCCAGCTATAATTTTTTATTATATATTCTATTTCTTTTATTCTGCATAATATTTTGATTTCTTTTACTAATGTTTTTACTTTATAATTCATAGAATTTTTCTTGTATTGTTGGACCTAATGGCAGTGGAAAGTCCAATGTGATTGATGCCCTACTATTTGTCTTTGGATACAGAGCACAAAAAATACGTTCCAAGAAAGTGAGTGTTCTCATTCACAAAAGCAACAAGTATCCTGACCTCAATAGTTGCTCTGTCACTGTCAAGTTTGCAACCATCAAGGATGAGGTATATTTTAAATTAGTATTTCTGCTGGTTTTTTTTTTTTTTTGCAATGTAAAGTTAGTAAGAGATAAGTATTTCTTTTCTCTGTACGTTTTATTTTAATTTATTAACAAAGAAATATTGCCACTTTTTTGTTAGCCAGGCACAAATTTAGTCAAACATTGGATTTTTCATTTTGACAATACCATAACAAACCAAGAATAAAGTAATTTTGTAGATATTAAGAAAATCGCACCATGTTCCATTATGCCTATTTCTTTCGCTACGACATGTAGAAAAATATCTCTTTTGAATATCATCTCCAAAGTTTAACTTTCTTTTGTGGTTTTTCTCACTGGTTATATTAATAGACCAAAGGCCCTTCTTATTGAAGAAATATGACTTAGTCCTTTGATGTAGATAACTTCCAAGTTTTTATTACTCCTAAGTATAGGAAATTTGAATTGTGCTAAAGAAATCAATGGAAAGGGATTATAATGTGAATGAAAGCATTGAAACCATTTTTGGTGATTTATTGCTTGCATCTGTGTGTAACTCGCCAAAAAGTTTTTATATCAATGACTGTGACTGAAACAATTTTTGGCAATTATCATGTGTATTGGTTATGAAAAAGTGTACTTGCTTAATTGGAAAATACCAAAATATTATTAGTTTCTTCATTTGAAATTGAAAACTGATTCTAAGATATTTCCATAAATGTATTTTACCTTTCTGGAATTCATTGTATTTGTTTTAAATTATATAATTTTATTCTGATAATAATTAAATTTTTTTTATATCTGTTTATGAAATTTTAGGGTGAAAGCTTCACTATTTTACCAGATTCACAGTTTAGTGTTACAAGAACTGGCTACAAAGATAATAGTTCCACCTATGAAATAAATGGCAAAATATGTCAGTATAAGGAAGTTGCAAATTTATTGAGAAAATATGGCATAGATTTGGATTTTAATCGATTCATGATTTTGCAGGTAATTATAAAATTGCTAAATTTCTTGAATATTTATACCTTTTTGCTTAGGTGTGTTATATGATGGCACAATGTCACATACACAATTTTTTTTGTTACTTTTTTTTCAGGAATATTTATGAACAATTTATCTTTAACTGCTATTTTGTGTCATTCTGCTGTCATTTCAAAAACTATTGAAAAAAAAAAAATTTTTTTTATTGGTTAAGTAATATACACAAATAAAGGGAAAGATTGGTACCTTGAAACTATGTTTAACTCTGTTGTCATAGTCCTAAGCCTAAGAGTTTACTTTGTATTACAGTTACTCTTCTACTATGACCTATGTTGTCCTTGTTACATTCTTACATATGGTTGAGTGTTAAGTTATAATTATCATAATTTAGTATATTGTTAATGATTATATATATAATTGAGTCCTGTACGAGTTTGTCTTTTCACCCTTCTCTTTCCATATTTAACAAATTACCTTAATGTTGGCATGGTTTGAATCCTACATATTTCCTACCTAATTAATACCAGCCTAATTTTTTGAAATTTTTTTAATAAAAAGTACCCCTCCTTTTTATAAATCAAAGCATTTAAAAGTATATATGGATTTGTTAAATTAAAAAAAAATTAGTACATTTATTTGTATTTAAGTTTTATTGAAATAAGTTATTAGCAAATAATAAAACATTAAGTATTTCATATTTTTATTTTAGTTTTTGTATTAAAGAAAGGTTGATAAAAGTTCTCGCTATAAATAAATTCAGGCTTTTAAAATTATAAGCAATAGTTGTTTTTGTTAGTCTCATTCATTTAAAGACCTCTAGCTACATCCAAAGCTAGCCAATAACATTACAATCTCCCAATATAGTCTAAAAAATGCTGTTTAGGTCTGAACTTTGGCCTGAACTGGACTTTTACTGCTCAGTTTGATCTGCATTTCACTATTTAAGATTACATGAATTTTAATAAATTTAAGCTATTGTTAATGATCTCTTTTATCATTATTTGTTGTCTTTTTAATATTTATTAAGATCTTTAATTTTTACCTTATGCAATCTATAGATTTTATAATCTAATTTCTGTTGATTTTTCCCCTGTATTTAATTACTTGCTACTGCCCAATGGTCTTGCAGGACATGAAAATTTGCAATGTACTTTATACAATATTATCTTGAGTAAATCATAACTTCAATATAATCTAATTAGAAATAGGAACTAATAGATAATAAAATTTAGTATACAACATTAAAATTTATTTATACTCAACTTCAGTAATTTAACTGCTTTATTATATTCTTTATTATTGCGTTTGATGAAACAGAATCACTTGAATCCCCTTTGGTATAGTTATCAATTTTATTTGATATTCTTTGTTTCCAAAGACTAATTTTGTCTTAATATTCCTCCGCTTTTATAATTTCATTTTCCATTTCACTAACATCACATAAATTCTCAATAGTATTATTTAAGCTTTGGAGATTGTTTTCTTTTTCAATTAATTGTTCTTTAAACTCTTCCCCTAAACAATTTACTTTATTTTGAGAGGTTTCATTACTCAGTTCATCTATACAATTTTCTATTTTAGTTTTTAATTTTGTAATGTTAATTCTTATTACTTTACGTTTAATCCTCAATTTTTCAATTTCCGACATATTAAACTCTAAAGGGTATACAACAATAATCAAGAAGTGCAACAACTTGATTATTTGACTATGCAACAACAACTATTACCCTACTTCTGACACCAAAAATGTATTGAATGACGCTAACTACCTACAATAAAACTTCCACTATATAATTACAAATAACTTTATTTACGACTAACCATATTTCACACCTTACTCAAACCTGCATCTGACATTCCCCTCTCTGTCACATCACACTTATACAAGGCCGCTGCCAAAGTAGCCCCATCTATATCCTTAACAATTAAGATTGTTAATTTTTACTTTTTATGCAATCTACAGATTTTATTATCTAATTTGTTGATTTTTCTCCTGTATTCAGTTACTTAACTAATGCAAAAATACTATCTTGTTGATTACTGTTTGACATGTTAGTATCATGATTATTCTTTGAAATTTTCTGCTGTGAAGCATCCTTAATTGCTACTAAAAATTTCAGTCTACAGCATTTATTAATTGTGCAGTTTATTTTAGTTATGAAACTTATTCAAAGATGATAAATAAGATAATAAAAAAAAGATATACAGAACACACAGCTACAGCTTTGTCATATGTACTGTTATAAAAGACATGATCAAATTAGACAAGGCTTTTTAATTTCTTTCAATCTCCTTTATTTGATTTTTAAAGACGCAATAGTTTGATGCTGAAGTCATTAGGATTCTGGTTTCACCTTCTATCAATGTGTGGGTTATTATTGTTAATCAACTCTGTTGATCTTCATTTATGTTGTTACTCTTTTGGATCATTTTTAGGGAGAGATAGAATTGATCTCAATGATGAAACCAAAAGCTGCTTCAGTTCAAGAGACTGGGATGCTAGAATATATTGAAGACATAATTGGCTCAGATCGTTTCATAAAACCTATTTCACATTTTGATTTGAAAGCAGAAGAAGCCAATGAAAGAAGAATTGAAAAGGTGAAATTAATTTGTTTCACTATTATAGCTATTTCAAAAAATAAGTTCTTCATTTTTGTGAATGATTTTATTTTAATGCTCTAAAACCTTATGTTTCACTTTTTTGCATTTTTGATTAAATTAAGTTTAATTTCAGGTCATACATTTGTAAAAGAATTTTTTATAGTCATCTATCTTGAAATGTATTACATTTTTAAGTTTTTGTACATTATTCAGATTTAATCATCAACTAAATTCTTACCTTTTAAATAAAGCAAATCACAAAAAAGATCTATGTATTGGTTTTTTCCTCTTTTATAAAAGCTTTTCACATACTCATATAAAAAGACATCTTTAATTATTCTCACAATTTTCATCAATTTGATGAAATTGTTATCTATTAATAGCTTGAAGTTTAATTCTTATGTTGAAAGGTTTATTAATTTTTAAAAATGATTTTCTCATTAATGAGGGCTTATTTCTTGCTATTAATTTCTCATAAAATAGGACTGAATTTCAAATGGGTTTCCTCCCATTATCATATTTCATTAGCTGTTGGATCTTAACTGATTCGTAGGAATATCTTTGTGAAGCAAAACATTTTTATTTTATTTATTTTTTCTTCCTTTATAGCAACTTTCTAGAATTTTTTATTTTCTAGGATTGTTCTGATTACCAAGATGTCTAGCAAATTCAAAGAATACTTTTAATTAATAAAGATTGTTATAAAAAGGAATTGGATTGTACTAATGCATCCCAAACGTAGGGAAAATATGGATTTTGTGACGCATGTCATACTAGCATGTACGTTTGTCATCCCATTCCTTGTTACCTACCTAGACCTGTTGGTGTTGCTAATTTAAGAATAAAAATGGGACATGACTATCTCATGAAACACCTGCACAGATTCTGTTTAGTAGATTCCTCTGCTTGCCCTTTATGTAATGCTAGTAATGCACAAAGACCATTTTTATCCCTTGTTCTGGACTTGATGTAGCAATGGCTAATGTTGTTAAAAATCATTGTAACTTTCATTGTGTTTCTGATTGTATTAGGCAGCTGTTAAGACTGACAGCAGTTATGCCTAGGTCTGATATAGGTTTTTGAAAAATTATCATGTTGGTCAATATAATAGTGCTTGTGTTCTGTGAAAATTCTGAAGTGCATCACAAAGGATAAATTAAGCAATAATTTCTCCAAATTAGATTGCTTTTTCAAGGAGGATGTCATTGAAATGTAATCAGGATTGAAGTACTGTTTAAATC
Source organism: Trichonephila inaurata madagascariensis (assembly GCA_019973955.1). Taxonomy (NCBI): domain Eukaryota; kingdom Metazoa; phylum Arthropoda; class Arachnida; order Araneae; family Nephilidae; genus Trichonephila; species Trichonephila inaurata. The sequence continues at coordinate 194,399 of BMAV01019199.1, forward strand.
TTTTCTTATCAAACATGGTGGCTGATTATGCTGGTCCTCTTTACGAAAATGTTTTCCAAGTCAGGCATTGTCAAACAATATGGATGTGTAAGGACTAAAATATCAGGTGTGATTAGTGAACTATCTTCTAGTCAGAAAGAGTGTATGATTAAATGCTTGAAACAAGGTTCTTTTGCCTCAGGCAGTAATAATAAATACTACAAATTGTATCCCATTTTGGTCACTTTGATCCTACAAAATATGTAATTCCTAATTTGATTATAGATTCTATTTATTAAATTTGGCATTAGCATGCTGCTTGTTTATGATGTTGAGATGTTTGTTGATTTATACTTTTTCTACAGAAGAAAATAGACATTAATAAGCATTCAAAGTTTGCACAATAAAGAAGCCTATTTGACATTATAAACAAAACTTTGTGGTCAGAACATTCTTATGTACATAGACTGAGGAAGATATACCTAGATTTATTCTTTTAAAGTAATCTACAGTACTAAACAAATAACTGATTAACAAAACAAATAACTGAAATTAGCATGATGAAGAGAATTGGAAAGGGGTGTATAATCTTTTCTACTTTTCTATAGAAACCTTAATTTTTATGCTATTTCATGTGACAGTATTAACACTAAACATACCATAACAGGTCAAATGACCCATTTTGAACTTTTGCATTGAAAATGAACGTATCATCTTATTGCTTTTGCACTTTTGACTTCATGACTTTTTCTAAGTAATTAATCTACAGTTATTATACTATTTTTGTTTTGTTTATTTTGAGTAATACTTGTCATATACCGTTATCTACCACAACAGGTCATTTGACCTGGAGAGCATTTTTTTGTTTTATAAGCTTATCGAGTCATATTGCTTATCGTATTGTAGTCGGTAAGTTTCACGTTTCTGCGAAGACTGTTGCGTAAAGTAGTTCATTCAAAATAGCTGAGAATAATTTCAAGAAAAGTCTTTAAGTTCTAAGTCTTGCAGATGGCCTCTCCAAGTTTTTTTCAATATCCTTGATTTAACTGGCATAAATGCCTGGATTTTGTACAAGCAAACGACAGAAGAAAACATCTCAAGACAAGATTTTTTACTCAAGCTAGCAGTAGAACTTGGCGCTGATTTTCCAGAAGCCCATGAACAACCAATACGAAAGGATCGTTGCCTAAGTCTACTACAGATGCTTATCAATGTAAGAGATGTCAAATAGGATACTGTAAAGAAAATAAAACCAACAAAATTTGCTCCAAATGTAAAAAATATATTTGGGGAAAATGTACAATGGACACACTTATATGTAAAAAATGCGATGAGCAATGAATTAAAAATTCTAATTTTTTGCTTTTGTAATAGAAATGGTCAATTGACTATTTTGTTTTATTATAATAAATTTAATTTTTATTTCCTTTCTAACATCCATGTTTCATACATTCAAGCAAAAAACAAAGTCGGATCAACTATTAAGTGTTGGTATGATTAGTGTTAAAAGAAAATTCCCAGCTAATGAAAAATTTTCAAAAATGCTTAGGTAGCAAACCTAACAAAAATTTATTCTGCTAAATTTAACAGTATTAAATATTTCGTTGAATTATTTCTTGGCATTCTTAAATTAATAAATGAAAATGAAGGGTCTAATGATGATTCTGAATATTAGAGGCATTCTTCGGAAGTTTTTTGCTATTGATATCTTCTGTATGTGTAATATATATATATATATATTTACATTATATTATTAAAAATAATGTAAACATTGACATAATTTTACTGGGTTTTTTTTATATTTATAAAAGCGTCTTTATTATGTCATTTCTTTCTTTTATGTTATTTTATATACATCTTTAAAATTCCCTTGATTTATGAGTTTTTATAAATCAAATCTATGCAAAATAGTTCTGCAAGTTATATCAACAAAAAGTCAGATTTAGTTATACATTAACTTTTATTCCCTGTGATATCTTAGAAATATTAATTTCGAAAAATATTAGCAACTGAGCATTTAAACAAAACAAAAGGTTTTATAGTATTTTGCTAAATTGAATTATTTCCAGAGTTAATTAGGTAATGCAATCTTGAAAAATATCATTGGTTACCTGTTTATATTACTTTCTTCAAAGATATTTTTTTGAAAAGAGTACCATATATCCTTATGGGTGTAAAATAAACCCCTTTTCTTTTCACTACATTAATTGTGTTAATTCAAATTCATTTTGCATTTTTATATGATTTATTTTCTTTGTATAACCCTTCAATAATAAATTTTTTAAAAAGATACCAATCCATATTTTAGGATTTGTTATAATTAGTTGTTAATTTTTTGTAGTTTCTTAAGGCATCAATAAAAATTATATATGTATTGCAAGTGGTGACAGAATTTGTTCTAAATATATGTAATTGATATCTTTAATTTTATTCATAGTTAAATCAATTAAAAATTGTTGAGAAAGAAAGAGCAGAGGCTGAAAAACCCCGAGCTAAGGCCTTGGAATATTTAGGATTAGTTAACAAGTTGGCTTTGCTTGAAAATTCTGCTTTGCAGGCTCAAATGTAAGTTTTTTTCTTTCTAAATTTTCTCATTCTTTTTAATCTTGTCGAGATAACCCTTATAATTTTTTAGAGTGCAACATTAATTAAAAAATCAAATCAAATCAATGTCATTGAGTTTGTAACTTATTAATTTAGTACATGAGATATATTTAAAGCAAAAATTTTACACTTGATTTGTGTTTCATCCTTTGATAATTTTTACTGCTTTTTAAAAATCTAATAAATGCTTATTTACAAATATCTGGTATTTTGGGAATGTAATTTTTGTTGTAGTTATTTTCAGACAGAAAGATGTCTCAATTTTCATGAAGATTTACAATGTTGTTGCTACATAAATTTGTTTATAATGCTAAGTTTTTATAATTACAAATATTCCATACATTAGTAATGTTGCACTTTAACAAGTAAAGGGATAGTTAATTTAGCATTATGGTATAAAAGAAAAAAAAATGCAAAACATATTTTATACCAACAAAAAAATAGATCAACCCAAATAAAAATTAGTAGTATGACAAAAGATGTTATTCTCTATGGAATAGCAAATCTATTATGTAATGTAGGGTTTGCAGCCCCAGGATCGTGATGTTTCTGCAAATCCTGGGATTTAATTTTTGCCTGAATTATATTTTGAAATTTTTTTTTTCTCATCAGAATTTTCTAAGACCTTGATTTTCAGAAAATTTATATTTTGTTATGAAATATGTATATAGAATTTTTTTTGTGCAATTATTTTTTTCAAAATGATAAATATGTTGAAAAAATAATTTAACAGAACAATTTTAAACTCTGAGGAGTACTAGACTACTAGATGCATTTTGATTTTTTGCATTTAATATTTCTTTTACTATTAAAATTGACAAGTGAACAGGCGATTTGGTAAGCTTAAGTAATTTTTATCTAATTTTTTAAAATTATATTCTAGTTAGTTACTAGATATACTTTATAGAGCATATATATACTAGATAAAGTTATCAAGGAGGGATATGCACTAATGCAGCTTATTAGATTTGAGACACTGTCAGCAAAAATTCAAAAAGAAATGTCTTTTTGAAAATGGAGGGAGACGTGTTGACTTCTTGGAAAGAACATACTTCTATTTAATGATGATAAAGCCTACTAGTGTAAAATCTGAACGAGCATTTTCTTTGGCAGGACATTTTGTGATAAAAACTAGAAGATGTTTGAAGGATGAAACACTGGACAAACTGTGTTTCTTAAAAGCTTATTTACAGAAACACAAGAAAAGAATAAATGATTTTTAAATTTCATTATGCACTATTTTTTTTATAATGAATTAAGTTTTGTTTTGATTTGTTTCAATAAATAATATTAAACCAATTTTTTAATTATGTTTTCAGTTTTTTATGTAATTTCAACTATGCTATAATGTGTAAGTATTTTTCATAAATAGTCCAATCCTAATCCCAGGAACCTGGGATTTGGCTAATGTAATTCTAAAATCCTGGGATTGAAAATATAACACAGGATTGCAAACCCTAATGTAATGTTAGTTTTGAAGCACTTTTATATCAGGAAAAAATACTCTGAATATGATTCCTAAATAACATTATGCAAAGACAACCATGAAAGTCATCTTACCTATATACATATGCAATAACTTTTAACTTTGTCACAAATATTAGTTCTGTGTAATAACATTTTTTAGATGTTTAATCATTGGCAATTTCCACACTATTATGACACTTTTCATTAGTACATAATTGAAAAAGATTGAGATACCAAATGGATAACACTTATTGGACTGATTTAATGCCATTTTTTTCATTGCAAACATCTGTATTCTTCAAAAGGAGAAGGGGTGGGGGCACATTACAGTTGAAATAGTATCTGACATTTAGAAATATTCATTTGGTAAATTTAATTTGGAATAATTTTACAATGGACTAAATTCATGATGGTCACATGATAAAGGCAATCACGTGTTCCCCATTGATTAAAAATTGACATACTAGTTGTTTAACTTATAAAGTTTAGATAACATTTAAAATTTGATGATTGGCTAAAGAGTTCACGTATTAAAATTCTTCAAACAGATTTCAAAATTAAAAAAAAAACTTAACATTATACGAATACTTTTAAATTAAGTGCATTTTGTTTAACTATGTGCATTATTATATCGTTCACAAATATGTACTTTCTAAAAGAAAGTTTCTGCAAAAAGCAAAAGTTGGCAACGGTGAAGCACGTGAACTAATTGGCTGGAAACGCGTGATTACGTTTTTGATATAATTATGACGTCGCATTAATTTATGAACTGATTGGCTGAAAACACATGACTGAGTTATCATTTGACTACGACGTCACGTGAATTTAGTCCATTCGTTATATTGTACCTTGTCTTAATTTTTAAGTCGAATGTAAGACGACATTTATCTACAGCTTTTAAAATGGTGAGATGTATTACTGTTTATGGTTGATAACCCATAGGGAAGGGGGGTCCATATTTTGACAATTTTGACCTTATATGAGAAAAAATTAAAATGGAGGTATTAAATTATAATGGATTAAATGAGCTCTTATTAGTCTAAACTAATTCAACTCTACTGAAAAGAAAAGCAGACAGACAATTTCAGAAATTATCTGAGGTAGTTTTATTGTATTTAAGAAGGAAGTACCGGCATATATATGTATATACTGTAAAATCCGGCGTATAACGCGCCCCCCCCCCCCCCTTTTACGAAGAAACCTGTAATGTACTTGCACAATGTTCTTATGTTTTGAAGTCATTTATTTGACGTATTATTACGAGCTTTAGAAAAAATAATATACTTCTAGAACTTAAAGTTCATAAGGAGTGTCATTTCTTTCAATTAAATAGTATTTCGATGTATATAAGAGTCTATTTTTTTTCTACTCTCAACTTTTCTTTATTTTTAAAGCTCACATTTTTATTCCTGTCATATAACACGCACCCCTAAATTTCGATCTTAATTTTAAAAGTGCGCATTATACGCTGTATTTTACGGTAGTTTTTAGAATAATTTTGAAATTTTTTGTTATATATTTACTGATATTTTAAAAAAAAATTTTGAAGAAAAGTATTTAAGGGATATTTTAATATTGAGTATTGCATTATAATATTTGAATCATATTTGCAGGTAATACAAAGGGAAAAGTTCATTGTATTAAAATTCTGAATGATACTGTGTATTGCAGAAGATCTAGCTAAATTTATATAGATGTTTTAGTAAATGTGTAAATAAATGTTTTAATTTTTTTAATAAAAAGAGCAAATATTTATATTTCTATGTGATAGGGTGGGAATATTTATTTCATCCTAGAATATTTGTATGACATCTTGTAAAAAATATTTCCTTATTTTAATTTATTATTAATGACTTTTATAATTCATGCAATTAATAATTTTTAATTTTCAGTAAAGTTGCATCCAGAGAAGGCGAGCAACTTAATGAAGACAAAAACACTCTGTCTGAAAGAATAAATACTTTATCTGCATCTTTAGATGAATTGCAATCCAGCAAACAAATCAAAGATGAGGAATTGAAGGCAATATCTAGGTCTGGGTCATTAGTTTTTTTAAATTATTTTACAAAAATGCTATTTCTATGCCTTTTTTCCTTTAAAACTGAAGAACGAGTTATACTTAATTCACATGATCATAGCTATCATTCATAATAACATATTGAAATTCACATTAAATTTATTTATAATAATAAAGGTACAGTATGCATAACAATTGATAGCGGACACCGAATTATTAAATGAAACATTTTCCTTCTATATTTTATACTTTTATAAATTATCCTTATCACCTTACTATAATCTGAATTATTTCTATGGGAAGTAGAACTGTATTTGTTGATTGCTTGTATTAAAAATCTTTCTATATTTCTGGAATTCATTGCGCAAAAACTTTATTTTTTCAACATTTCTTATAAGAAATATAAAGTAAAATACTTTGTTGCTAGAAGTTGATTTAAGTTAGAAATTCAACCATTCTTTTATAAAATATGTGATACAGTTTGTTATTAGTAGGAAATGATCATAAAAAGTATAATGATTTCAAGATTTTTTTTTATTAATATTGTATTATTTAGAGTTCTGAAAGAAAAAAATGCTTGTATATCTTTGTCATTATTAAATTTTGAAATACATAGTATTGCATGGATTGCAGACTATATAGAATGGGTAATAATCATCATCTTCCATCCTTACAAACACCACACAAAAAACATCTCATCTCTGAACAGTTGGTTTTGAGATTTGGTGACGAATACATCACAGTGTGAATAAAAATCAGTTTGTGTGATGCGCATTATTTTTTTTCTATTTTGGAACAATTTTTTTGAAAACACAATGGTAAAAAGCTCAAGGGGGAAAGAAAATTGCTTTTTCTTTTAAAATTAAGGTGGAGCTTCTTAAGGCTATTGATCAAAAATAGAAGACAAAAACAGAAATCTGTAAAGATTTTGGTTTTGCTTACTTTTTCAACAATAATTATAAAAAAAAGAGCAAATTACGTAAATGTTTGAATGGTTTTTATTAAATATATGCGTATACACATATCTAAGTAAATAAAATGTACTCTAATAAACTTAATTTTGTTGAATACTGTTTTTATTATTTTGCAATATCTTTTTACAAAAAGTTTTTCCTTTCCCCATGGTTTCGTGTTAAAAAATTTTCACTGTATATTAAAAGTTAATCATAGATGTAAAATTATGATTTGTTTGTAAAATTAATATTGCTCTATGTAACAGGTTATCAGTGTTTTCAAATATATCTTGACACAAATGTAAAATCAAAGCTCTAAAAGTTAAAATTTGTTAAATCAATGTTCTTATTGATTAAATATTATTTAAAAGAGAATTGCTTTAAATATTTGATTATTCTATATATTTCTCTAATGTAAACTTCATTCAATCAGTTGGATTATGTAATTATGATGTTGAATACCTTATAATGTTATATCCCTTTTTTTAATTTCAGTGAATATGACAATTATGCAAAAGTTGTAGAGGACTTTAAACAGCAGTTTGTTGCACTGGAACGGGCTGATGCTGCCTGTAGAGAAAATATAAAAAGCAATAAAGAAAAATGCAAGAAACTTACAAAAAGTTTGGAAACTGAAGAAACTAAAGTGAGAATGATTAAGTATTTATTTTGAATGTCTATTTTTGAACAGATTATTAATCTTTTGTAATGTGTATCAGATTTTATTACTTAATAGCCCATGCTTTTGAATTTTAAATAATTTCAAATCTCTGTTTATTTGGTTCAACTTTCTTGTTTTTTCAATATTTGTAATATGTTTGGTAACAACCCAAATTTGTTAAAGCTTTCCACAACAATAAGAAGTAAACATGCCTTATATAATTTTTTTCCTGCTGTGGATTTTTGAAAGATTGTGCTATGAAACTAAAGAAATGATACCTCTAAAAAAATTTAGTGTTATTGTTCCTGATTGTGTGTGTTTCCTATATAGTTTTATGTTGACAAAATAGATAGAAAAATGCCACAAATAAAACTATTACATTTTCTGACTCTAGCTGGAGATATAAATCTATAGATATATGAACTGCTAATTACAAACATTTCTTAAACTACTTTGATAGTTTCATAGATCTAATCAATGAATATTAAATAACCTGTTGCACATTTGTGGAGTTTGCATTATATATAATGGGCAGTGCTTCTCTAGCATTCACTACTGCATTTTGCACAACTCCACAAATGTGCAACAGAGTATTTAAAATTCATTTATTAGATGGATGAAATTATCTCAAAGTATAATTTAAGAAATATGTGTGTATATATATATATGTGTGGTAAATATGGCAGGACATTGTTAGAACTATAAAAGCATCACTTATTAGGTGGCTGGGCCATCTGTACAGATTTGCTGATGCTTTTCCTACCAAAAAGGTAAATTTTTTGAAAATTGAAGGGACCAGATTTAGAGGATGACCACCTATATGATATTTAGATGATGTTGAAAAGGACACTGTGGAAGGCCATCGTGACTGATAGGGTCAACTGGAGGAAGATCAGCAAGTCAGCCTTGGTCTGCAAAAGGCTGTTAAGCTTATGAATAAGAAGATATATATATATATGTGTGTGTGTTTTGATTGATTTAATGCATTCTAAAGTAGAAATGTCTCTTCAATTTCATGCCTGATTTTTGGATTTGCATTATTTAAGAAGCAATAAACATTAAATTATTTATTTTGTAGTGTTTTTCTTTTCAAATGTGGGTTATAGAGGTAATATCGGTTAAAATCAAATTTTTGACAACATGACTTTAATATAAAAGAGAGGAAACTTGAAAAAGTAGAACAAAAGAATTTTTAATATCCAAAAGGCAGTGAGGTGGAAGAAATAAAGATATGTGTCTATTTGCGTTGGAAATGTTTAATGTAATTTTAATGAAAGAGTACCATATTTTTCTACTTCGCTAATTAAACTTATTTAGTCAATTCATATTTACACCTGTAATTATTATTATTATTTCATTATTTTTGTTTCCAAATTTGTTACATTCAACAAAAAATTTTCAAAATAAGTTTTTAAATTATAACTTGCACATTTTTAACTGAAAGTAAACCATTAATAGGGTATCAGGGTGTGTATCTTTAAAAAATAAAACTTCACAGCTTTTATTGGTGTAACTGAAATCTTAAACCAACACTAACACTCCAAGCAATTTCCAGAACATTAAGGAAATAGAAATACATTTTCATTCATCATTCAAAAGGATTTATCGAAATACATCTGTGAACAATTTTTTTGTAATGTGATGAAAAGGCATAGATTACTGTATTTTTATGACAGCAGTACATGTTAGTAAAAGTTAAAAAATTCTAGAAAAACTGATTAAAAATTAATTCAATGGCTGAAATATTTTTTTTTATTAAATGGATATGGAGAGAGGGGGGGATATTTCATACCTCTGCAAATTTCTGGTTCTTTAAGATGTTATATAGAAGAAATAATGTAAAATGTAATGGTTATATATATATGGAATTTAATTTTTACTTAATGCTTTTGTTTGAAAAGCATTAAGATCATTTTAATTCAAGTATACTGTATTATGATACATTCCGAGAAAGAATATTGCAGAATTGTATATTTTGTTTTATTACAATGTTAATTATGCAAGCAATTAATTGTAATTGTAAATTTTGTTTGAAGTAATTTCTCTTTTTTTGAAAATTGATTTTTTTTCATTTTGCTATGTAACAATTTCAGATGTTAAAAACTTGTTCAATTTGTATGTATTTTCTCATTTTTATTGTAATATTTTTTCCTCATCTATATATTTGTGCCCAATATGCTGAAACACTTTTTTTAACACTTTTGGTCAGTGATTTAAAAAAAAATTTGTAAAATCAGTTTCTTTAATAGTTTTTGTTTTTCCAGATGTTTAATATTCGTAAGCAACCAGAGGTATTACAGGGAGAAATCCAGGAATTAGAAGCAAGAAAGATGAACCTAGAGGCTGCAAAAGCCGAGGAAGATAAAAAATTAACAGAGGTGATGGAGTATATAAATTTTAAAGCTACCTGAAAATATTTTATCAGCTAAAATACATACTTGAAAGATATTGTTTTTGTCATGTATTTATGAAGTCTTTGAATTATATTCTGTAAATTTCTTGTTTTATAGATTCTTATGTTATGAGTGGAGCTCGAACGAGACAATATTTAAGAATGGGATTTGGGAGTAAAATGTTTTAATAAATTTAACAAAATTTTAAAATATTTTTAAATTATTCAAAAAATTTTGTAAACATAAATAAATTAAAAGCTGTTCTATATTGTTTTTTTTTCCTATCAATATAGAATGGAGGGAGGAGCCATGTGAAAAATTGAAATCCGAATCATAATCAAGATACATGGATTAGTTTCTAATGTTTGTTATGCATCATCAGAAAAGAGTTCTTGCTATCAGAATAATACAAAAATTTTAATAGCAAAAAATACAACTGAATTACTTAACATAAATTATCTCTTGATTGGTAAAATATTGACTATATTAAAATTTCATTTAACGTTATCAATTACATTTTCTGAGATCCACTGTGATAAAAAGAAGTGTGTAATTCTTTTTAATGATATTTTTTTCTCTCCTATATGTAGCTAATGGGTTCTGTAAAAGATGAAATTCAGGAATTCCAGGAGGAGAAAGATAAATATGAAGAGGAGTTAATAAATTTAAAAAGTGTTGTAAATGATAAGAAATCAGAGGTAGAAACCAAATTTTCTTTAAAAAAATTAAGTTTTTTATTGAACATAATTTTATGGGCATTGTATCTATGCATTTGTATTTATCCTCTGTAATTTTTGCAATTGTTTAAATTATCTTTTTCTTTTGATAAACTTCTCATACAATTATTACTCAGCTCTTAAAATTTATTTTCCGTTTTCAATTATTTCAGATATTTGTTATTTATATTTTCAGTTAGATTTAGCCCAATCTGAGTTGAATTTGCTCTTAAGTTCAGAAAAGAAAGAACAGGAGAAGCTTAATGAATTTGAAACTGAATATGAGAAAACAGTTTCCATAATAAAAGAAGAAGAAATGTATGTAAAATAATCATCTGTTTTAATACTTTTTTTAAGAAAGTGTCTGTAAAATTAAAATATGTTTTCCATATATTTTATTTTACCTCTCAATGTACTTTTCCCATGAAAGCTATATCATGCATTTTTAATGCCTAATTAACAAATTTGACTGAAATCTTTGGAAGAATAATAAATGAGAGGGCTCTAAGCCCTCTATATTTTTCTAAGAAGTTTCATAGATTAGCAAAACTAAAATCATTGTGTCAATACAAAAGCATCAAGTAGATGGCTTTAATAGAAATATACTATTGTGAGATAGAGATATATATGCTTCAAAATAATGTTCGTTTATGTGCAAAGTATGCAGAATATAAAAATTATCACATTATGTATGTAACATATGTAGTCAGTTAATTATTTTTTAATATAAAATGTTTGTTAATATTTTATATTTATGTTTTGATATATTGCTTGAATAAATACTGAATTTCTTGTAATTTACAATTTTGTGGGTAATAAGTTATTTTTTTTTTAAATTTTGCATTAGATTATGTTTAAAGTATAAAAATGAGTTTTTGATGTTGATAAATAATTCAAAACTACAAGTTTTTAAGATAAGCATTATAATTAGTGTTTTTATTCTCCTTTAACTTTTGCATATTTTCAATCTGTATTAAGTTATATAAAAAATTGTTGTTTGTATTGATAAAATATAATACTATATATTTTTTTTAATGATATATGACATGTCTGCAAAGTAAGTTCCTCTTTGTTCTTTTGCCATCACAGATTTACTGACAGTGTTCCAATCATCAATTCTACTTTTCCTTGCCTTTGTTTTTCCATTGATGCTGTTATGATTGATCTGCGTCATATTTTCAATTTGTTGTGATTACAATAAATGTTTAACAGATATTGATCTTTCAACAATGAGATTTAGTCTGCAGTTGTTTCTTAAAGGCAAGATATTTGAAGCTTGTTAAAATTTATTCTTTTGTTACTCAGATTTATGGTGAAAGTATAGTTTGAAATAATTTGGTGAGAGAGTTTGTTAAAGCAAGTTGGTTAAAAAGTTTGAGGGAATAAATTCTTTCAGTAATGATGAATTTTTTCAAATTTCTAAAACTTTTCTGTAAAATTATTTTTTCTAAATTGTGATTGTTCTTAGATTATCATAAATTGTGTTTCTGTTGGATACCAAAAATGCTTACAGGTGTCCTCATAACCAAATGACTGGTAATGTTTTGATTTTTCTTATTCAACTCACTGATAAGGCAGAGACATTTTCATCCCAGTTAGTGACTGTGACAAAATTGACTGTGCCACATAACTTCAGAATCCAAACAATGGTCAATGAATCTTCCAAAATGCAAAAATTCAAAATATCAATGTCAGTCCCAAAGTTCAAGGGCACCATTTATTGGTATATGAACTGTTTGTTGAATTTCTTTCTAAAAATGAAACTGTTAGTGCTGCTGAGTAATAAGATATTTTAAAGAAACTTTCCTATGCAACTCAAAACAAAAGTAGAAAATTGCTTAATAAAGGATGCTTTATGGCAGTGGTCTTCAAACTTTTTTCAACTCACTGAACCCCTAGAACTTGAAGATGCTTTCTTGGAACCCCTAGAACTAGAAAGTGTTTTCATGGAACCCCATTCTATACATACTTCGATTAATATATCTCAAAATAATATTTAAAGTAGATCAACATGCTATGGGCACTTTACGTAAATGCAATTAAAAATACATAAAAGAGTATTGCATTTATTTTATTAAATTGCAATCTAATTTTTTTTTAATATAATTTACTCATTAATAATAATTTGTGATTTAAGTGTCACCTACCCATGCATTATACTTAGTAAATGGAATATATGCTAATATTTTTTACCCAAACTGTCAAAGTCTAGGTCTATTGAGATTAAATGCAATCGCATTACATATGCGGATTTTAATTTGTTCTTATACTTAGTTTTTGTAGCCACTTACATTGAGAAATATATTTCACTTAAAAACAATGTTCTGAATGGCATTTAAATGTTTATAGCTGTGTGAGACATCCCACGTAATTTGCTTGAATTTGTAAATAAAATTTAGAAGCTGTTGCTTAAATTTAGATTTTAATATCAACTTTGTTGATATGTTGTTCCCTTTCCTTCATTATAGGTATTGTTTCCCACAAATGTAAAAAGGTGCGCTTTCCATTAGAAAACTATTTAGTTTTGCAAGACATTAGGCTAATTAATGAGTATAAAATTATCTCGTAGAACCCAAAATAGTAAACAATTGAATATTCATAATCTAGTAGGAAGTGCATGCATAAAGATAAAATGTTTCAATACTCTTATTGTATTATAATAGTCTAAAAAAGTGTTGCAAAATAAAGTTATTATTTATAAATACAATTTTCAGTTTTAATGAGTAGGGAGGATGAGCTTTAGATGCTTGCAACTATACAAATTTTATGGAGAACGTGAATCCATTTTTTCTTATTGTGACTCGTGGCACCCCAGGGTTCAGTTTGAAGACCACTGCCTTATGGCAATGCTCCTCCTCATATTTCTGATTTCATCTAAAGCAAGTTGAAGAATTCAGTTGGCAGCATTTTTATCATCTAGTCCCTATAGACCTATCCTACCACTGTCTATTACTTGTTCATACACATGAAGCATGGCCTTAAGAGATCAACATTTGAAAAGCGTTAACACAATAACTGCTGTCAAGATATGGTTGTCATCATTAGTAGAAGCTTTCTTTGAGGAAGATATAAGTGAAATCGATAACCCTCTATGACAAATGTCTCCATGTCAGTGAAAATTATGTAGAAAAATAGTTCAAGAAATATTTTGTGTATTTGGCTCGAAAAATAATTCAGGTGTTTTTTGAGAATGAAATGAAACATTCTTTTTGAACACACATCATATTTTGTTTATCTGTATTACTGTGTGAACTTACCTGCTTAAATTTCAAATGTAAAAATTAGAATTTAAACTTTTTTTTTAATTGCCTTTACTTAACATTTATTTTATATTTGCCAAATTGTGTTTACGCTTATGAAGAAATATTGCATTTTTGTGTGTTATATTTGTATAATCATTGTTATATATTTAGATCAATGAAAAAGGCAAGTGAAAGAATTCCTGAACTTAAATCGAAGATATTATCTGCTGAAAATGATTTGATAGAGAAAGAGAAAAAAGAAAGTATTCTTATTGAAGAGGTAAATTCTTACTTTTGTTTTATCTAAAAATGTAAGAATCAATATTTATTTTTTAGAATTTTTAATCTAGTTGTTTTTAGAATGCCTTTTTGTGTTGTGTCAAATGGAACTTGATAACATTTTAAAAAATAATAAATGTGAGCTAGAGGGGAAAATATAAGCAAAATTGAATAACTATAATAGTTTTCTGAATTATTATATTTGGCAAAACTATTTTAATATCTGTACCAGAATTTAAAAATTTTAGTCAAAACTGCTGCAAAAGATCTGTATGAAATATTTAAAACAGTTAAATCTGATTTTTTATACAATGGTTAAATTTTTTTTTAAAAAAAAATTGCTAAATATTTTGTTTAATAAATTATTGTAAATTGTTACTTTTGTTGATATTTTGGTAATATATTGCCAACAATCTTATTTATAACATTTTATAATTTTTTTTAAATAAATTGGTTACATTTAAGTTTTAAAAATTTGATTTTTTTAGTTAAAAACTAAACGTGTAAAATTGGATGAAGCCAAGAACTCCTTAAATGCATCCAAAGATCGTAATACATTAGTAAAAGTATTTTTGGAACAAAAAAAGAAAGGAAGGCTCACAGGAGTGTATGGACGTTTGGTAAGTTATTTACGATTTTTTTGTTATCAGTGTTAATTTTGTTGAAAAAGTTTCTTATTGTAGTAAATAAGCTATTCATCTTTTAATATATGTTACAATATTTAATATTCCTGCTGGTTAGATTAAAATGTTAAACTAATTTATTCACAAGAATTCATTCATTTATAATAATGAACACTGTAGTGTAGCATTAATATACATTGTTTTCATAAAACAAGCAAATACACCTTGAGCCGATTTTTTAACTTTGTATATCTTGCCTTATTTTTTTATTTGTATAAAAAATATGAGATGGGAAGTTTTTAAAGAAAAAACAATATAATAATTTTAGTGAGATTTTTGAAGGAATTTGTTCCTAGCATTATATAAATACGTAAAAGATTCAATACACTTTGGGGCTGTTAAATATTTGTAAAAAAATTATTTCTGTGAATTCTTTATTAATTGTTTTTTGTTAATGAAGGGTGATCTTGGAGGCATTGATGCTAAGTATGATGTTGCCATCTCCACTGCTTGTGGTGCTTTGGATCACATTGTTACTGATACCATCACTACAGCTCAAGAATGCGTAGAATTGCTCAAAAAAGATAATCTTGGATATGCCACTTTTATTGCATTGGATCAGGTAATTTTATTTATTTTTTGAAATTTCAGATTTCTCTGCTGTTAAATCAATCATGGTTACTTTTAAATTTTTAATAGTATTTGGTTTCAATTTTCTGAGTATTTATAACCTTTTTAAAAAGTGGAGAAAATATAATTTTTCATTGCAAGCTTTAGTTAAGTTATTAGTATCAGACAAAAATAGATGTTAAAAAGAAATAAGATATTGCTATTGAAGTCATAAAATTAACATCTATGTTTAAAAAAAATATATTGTGATTAATATAATTTTTTTCATATGAATTACTATTTTTTCCTCCCATTCTGTAAATTATAAAGAATTCTGTATATTTATATGATTATTAAAATAATCACATTACATAAAATGTGCAGATTGTTTATTTTTTAATTACTTGAAAGATTCCCTCCTCTTTCCTTTTTTTCTATTACTAGCTAATTTACTTTTCAGCTGAAATAAATAAATAAATAAATTTACATTTCAGATGAAGAAATGGGAGCCATATGTTAAGGAAAAGATATCTACGTATGTATTTAATAATCTTTTATAAAAATCATGCTTTTATGTAATTTGTGTTTGGGAAAAACCATTTTGATGTACATAGATTTATATTTCAATAAAATAAAGATTTAAAATGCTAATAGTTTAATTCGATTGTGATATATTATTTTAAATTCTTTGTTTCTTTTTACTATTTGTTTTTATTATAACTTTTGCCTCTTTCTTTAAAATGCAGTCCAGAATCAGTGCCTCGACTATTTGACCTCATTACCACAAGAGATAAAAATGTTCTGCCTGCATTTTATTTTGCTCTGCGAAACACTTTAGTTGCAAATGATCTTGATCAAGCTACTCGAGTTGGCTTAAAAGGTTCTTCTAGGCACAGGGTTGTGACACTCAAAGGAGAACTCATTGATTTATCAGGTAATATTTTCATAATTGATATAAAATAGCAATGAAAAATCAATATTTTGATTTGCGTTGTTTAAGGTCAATCTTATTTATGTATGCAAAACCATCTTCGATTATTTGCCTTAAGAAAATGTTTTCTTTATTGGCTTCAATTAACATTTCTTCTGTACTTCAACTGTAATTCTGCCTCTTTATGACTTTTTATCTTGATGCATTATGAATGAAAGTAAATATCTTGGAGGGGGAAAAGATTACTCAATCTATTTAAAATTTTTCCTCTTTTAGTTTTGGAAAAAAAAAACCTTTAACAGATCATTTTGTAGTGGCCTTAATCCATTAACTTTTCTTGGATTGTTTGTTACTACAGGATTTTGTATCTTGATGGCAAGTCAGGGCTTTTATTGTAAGTGTGATGTTCATATGGGTCCCAATGCTGCAAAAATTATTACATAAATTATAAATGCTGTTATACTTTTGAATTTAATTTTTACCAAGTTTGGTATGGAAGTTAGGTGTAAAGGCACTAGCTGAGATATTCTATTATTAGTTTGTTGCTCAAAATTATAGCTTATTGTCTATTTCTACTAATAACTTAAATGAAAATCAAATCCAAATCGTTCAGGATTGATTCTAGACTTAAGTATTCGTTATATTGTGCTGTGGTCTGTTGTTTAGGATTGATAATGTATTTATTATAATTTGTCTTTTAAAATGAATTAGTACAGCAAAAATATGATCGAATTATATTTTATTTGTATTTTTCATTTAAATGCTTTCTCTTTTACATTTATATTTTGCTGTTTCTCAGGGACAATGAGTGGTGGTGGAGGCAGGTGCTTTAAGGGGCGCATGGGTCAGACTGTTATGGATAACAGTTTCTCACAGAAAGAAATTGATATGCTTACTGAAGAGATAGAAAATTTCAACAATGAGTTGATAGAAGCAAAGAAATCAAAGACAGAATTAAAAAACATCATTGAGAATAGTAATAAAGAATTATCTACCTTGCAACATTCACTGAAGAAATCTAAATTGAATTATGAGGTACAATTTATTTAGTAAATAATAAAATTTATTCGTTGGATATTAACTATGTATGAATGTTAGTTAAAAGATTAATTTTTTTAGCCTTGTATTTTTTCTTTTCCTTTGTGAACAATAATTTCAGTATAGATTTATTTTGTTGTACAAATTTTATTCAAAGTATGAAATTCATCTAGGGTTCAAAAGCGCTTTTTATAATTTTTTATTTAAAGAATGTAAAAGATCCTGGAAATCGCAGAAAAATATCTGAAATAATTTGTAACCTAGGTTATAGGCATACCAAGCAATTTTTTATGCTAATGTAACTTTTTTTGTGCTTAAATTTATTCAATATTAAAAAAAATTAGAATTGAAAATAACTAAAATGTTCATGAAAGCCAGAATAAAATAGAAAAAAATCAAATACATTTAATAAATCGTACAAAATTTTGCTGTCAAAAAAAGAGTAATTGTTATAAAATTTATTGAGTTCATAAGGATTGAGAGAGTTATAATTTCTAAGAGTTATTCTTGTGACAAATAATATCAATTGTAATGAAATAACTAATTGCTTTCTACTGAAGTTTTAATATTTTTAGTGTCAAAAAGATAACTCACATGTTATGTTTTTAACTTCAAATAAAAATTATTACTTAATTATGAACATTTTTAAGTATATACAAGATGTTTACAAACAAATATCCCAGCTTTGAAAGGCTACAATTATAAATTCAAAGAAGTTGTAACCTTTTTTGACAAATCAAAAATTAAAGACAACACTTTTAAGTTTATAAAATTATAATTATTGTACAGTATGACCACCATCATAAACATGGACAATATTCAATGGATAAAATTCATTCTACATGTTTTTTGTTATGGAGCTGCAGTTATTCACATATTTTTGAGAAGAGGATACATAAAAAGTCAAACCTCTTTCCTGCCATTATCTACAAACTTTTAGAACCTGAAAACATGAATTATGACTGTAGTTTTCTTGTTACAATTATTACAGGCATGTTATTCTTTTATAAATATTCTCTATGATGCATGTATAATATATTCCTTATTCACATTTTTAATTTCTTAAAGGGTTTTGTAGAACGAGAAAAAATGCTTTCCAAACAAATTGAGCAACAGAAAAAGAAAGTGGTATCAGTTGCACCAGACAAAAAGCAAATCTCCGAAATACAACTAAAAATCCAGCACCATGAAAAAAGTATTTTTATTTCTTGATTTAAGGCTTTTATATATTTAACTTCATAAATTCGTTTACTGGATGTTGTAATTCATTCGTTGCTTAATTATGTAACATGTAATTTTCAGATTTATTTGTAAAACACTTTATTAATAGTATATTATTGTGCTTATTTTCATTCAAAGTTTTAATGTAATATTAGTTTCATATAAACTAAGTATCCTCTCAAATTATTACAATATTAATACTTTTTTATTAATATTATGTTTAATATTTTTTAATTGTTTTCCCAGATTACGTGTCAGCAACAAATGAAGCATTGAAAATTGAAAATAAAGTTAAAGAGTAGGTTATGTCACTTATTTGGCTTTAAAATTATATTTATCTGTAAACACAATATTCAGACTATTAAGCTGCAATTTATTAATTTAGAATGTTCAATCTAATTTTTCTTTCAAAATTGTCATGTTACACATTACTAAAATTAGTTAATCACTTTGAATTATTAAGACTTATTGTTTAAATTATATAAAAAGTTATTTTTTTATTATTATTATTTAAATTTTTTCTTTTACTTATTCAATACTCCTTTATTCTATTATGTGATTGTAATTTTAAATATAAGAGTTTAACAAATTTTTAATGAATTACTGTGTTAAAAAAATATATTCTTACAGGTGTTTGAATGAGAGGTGATAGTTTGTGTTACTGAAAGAAGAGTTTAATTTTTTTAAATATTAATTCTTACTTTTATTAAAACTACCTAGTAGTCTATCTAAAAATAAGTATTATTCAAAGAGTGAAATGAATTTATCTCTGCTTTTGTGGGAGGAAAAATACTTTGAATATATGTACGTTTTCATGATTTTTTTTATATGGCAATGTATAAAAATCTCACTAAGTAAATGAAGAATGTTTAGTTTTTTTTTAAAATCATATTATAAATTAAGTCTTTTATATTATTTTTAACAATATATGTAAGAGAGTTAAAGGATTGAAACTTTCTTGTAAAAAGATATTTGATGTTTTTTTATTTGTATTTTTGTATGCATTAATGATATAAAATTTTTTTATTTTTTTTAAATTCATATCTTAAACATAGCACTTGCTGAATTATATGATCTTGTCATAGGTTACAAGAACAAATATTGTCCATCACTAAAGGAAAGTACGGCTCTGCTCAGAAAAAAATAGATAAGCTAAGAAAAGAAATAGATCAAGTATCTCAAAACATCATAAAGAATACTGCAATGTTAAAAAATACAGATAAGTAAGTAGCAATTGACATTCAAGTTAACAAATTGATACAAAAGATAATACATGAAACAACTGTAACCAATATGAATTAAAATGCTGCATTTAGTTCTCCATTAAATCCAGGGGGGCTTCACTATTGTATAAATATATAAAAAAAATTATATTAACTATGTAACTTTAAAAAAATTAATTCATTAGTAAAATTTTTGATTTTAATTTGAATGATTCTTTTTCTTATCAAATATGGCAAAGATTTAAAAATGATATTCATTATTTCTCTATAAAAAACATTTAAATATTCTTTATTAATAAAAAGCATGATTGAAAATATGAATAAAATAATACTAAAACTGCAAGTTGTTTATTGTACGATACCTTTATTTATAAAACTTTGATGTTTTTGCATTGATGGAAAAAGACTAGTTACTACCTCTTCTTGCTGTAAATTTTGAACTCAAAACCTTCCTAATTTACCACTATTTTGATAAGAAATGTTATTACTGAACATGCTCAATGAATTGATTTAGGGCTCCCTTCAACTTTTGTAGCATTATTAAACTTGATCATTTTCATTCATTAAAAAAACTAAATATCTGTTAAAGAGTTTTTCTAATGAGTATATATATATATATTTTCAAATTAATGTGGTAGTTTTTTTTATATTTAATGTATTCATTTCTCTTGTATGTCTTTTGAAGAGTTAGTGTTTCAGATTAGAATTTGGATAATGATTTGTAATTAAATTTTAGTCTTCTTTTTGATTTTATAAGAAATATGACATGTTGCATTAATATTCTTTTCACTTTTGAAATTTGTTCCAAAAGTCATGCTTATGTATAATTATTTTCAAATTATCTTAAAACAATGAGTTGTTTAGTAAAAAATATCTTAAATGAAATGTTATTTAAACTAAATTTATGTAATCATATTCCTTTATATTGTAATAAATATATAACCATTCATTATTTTCTTTTATTAAAATAAATTTATTGTAAAGTTTTTCTCAAGTACATATATCACATAATTGATTTTTTAAGAAATTTGTTAGTGGAAAATTCAATATTTTTTTATTTTATCATCTGTAGAAATTTAAAGAAAGCTGAGAGTAAAATTGAATCACTGAAGGTAGAGTTTGAGGCTTGTAAAAATTCCATGGAGACATTAAAGGAAGAATTTAAAAGTCTTGAAGGAAAAGGCCTTGAAGTAACCAACAAAAAGAAGGAAGCAGAGGTAATTAGAATTTTACAGAATGCAAAATACATTGATACATGGGGCCTACTACTGGTGTTATACACTAATTTCTATTATTTATTTACTACCCATTCTCACAGATTGAATTTTTTAAAAATTTAATTCAGCTAGCAAGCATTAAGCTTTTAATGAGAGTATATCAATAATTAGTATATATAAAAGTTTTTAAAAAAAAATTTCAAAGAACTACAATTTGGAAGAAAATTTGATAGAAACATATATTTGAATCTATAAAATAAAATTAACATTCTAAAAAGATAAACATGAATGCAAATTATAACAGAAAAGTAAAAACAGTAATAGTAAGTTTCAGTGCTGCTGTCTCTAGGACAAGTAACCTGAATAAGAAAAACCACACATACTTACTAAAGAAAAGCTTAAAGGTCATAAAACCAATCACAAATAAAAATAGGTTAGATTAAACTATTATCACCAACAGTATCAAAGCAAAATAGAACACAGAAAGAATATTTTTTACAATATTTCATTTAGAAAAGTAATTCTGATACAAGTAATAAATATAAGGATAAATAAGATTTTAGATACTCTCCAGTCCTTCTTAACAGGACCATGAATTCATTTGAATTTTTAAACATGCATTTTAACTGTGCCATAAAATAATTGTAATGTAATAAATGCTTTAAAGAAAATTTTCAATTTCTTCTCTACATTAATGTTGTTGTTTCTTTACATGTTCTATAGAAAATGCATATGTGTGCTATAGTAATATTCATGTCATTAAAACCAAACAATCATGAAGGGAAAATATTCAATTATAACTAAATTAATATTATGCTTGGTTCCATTTAGATTTGTTTTTCACTACTTAGTTGTCTCATATTCTAAATAATAGTTTGTTTGTAATTCTTAATTTATTTCTGTGATTGTGATTTTTTGCAATTCAACTGTATTATTATCCTCAGTAATACAAACAAAAGGAGGATGGTTAGCTAGCTACAAAACTGGCTCTAACAACATAAAGCTTTCCTGAGTCTTTTATGTTTACAAAAAATACTATACTATATGATTTTTATAAATACATTCATAAATGTAATTATAATAAAAATGTATAATAATCTTTAAAAAAAAAAAAAACATAAAGAGTAATTTATCACTGCTCTTGTCAAAGACTGATGGTGGCCATGTCCAAGTTTGGTGTCAGATAAAAAAAAATTATCACATTTAGAGATTGTAACATCATGTTGCAGAGCTTTAAAAGATCACTTCTAAATTAAATTTTATATAAAAAACTAAAGTGAGTTTTGAAAAATATTTTGATATGCAAATTATTTTCACCCAAAATTTCAGCATGTCTAAATTTCACAAGTTTGGGTCTTTCTGTTTTTGTGTTACATCACAGATATACATACAAACTCTTTCTTTTATTGGTATAGACATTCACTGATAAAATTCTAATATATATTTCTTTGAAGTTAATGCATAAAAATAAATAGGGGGAAGAGGAATTTATATATTTCTTAACTTATAATATTTGTGAAATATACAGGTATGAGTAGACTTGACAAATAAATGAAAAAAATTTCTTTTGTAACAAAACTTCTCTTTTGGAATAATATGCTAATTTGTATGTAGCATAATTATAATTTTTGTGTGTTTTTTAGTCACTGAACACGAAATCTTGGAATTCTTACAGTAATTCATTATAATATTAGTATTGTCATTTTTTACTAGGATGCTTTAATGCTGTGTCAAGTCCAGAAAGCCTCTGTGGCTGGTGATATCAAAGGTATATCTGCAAAAATGCATGAAATGAAAAGTGAAATGATTGAATATAAAAACAAGGTCAAGTTGTTGGATATAGACATACGAGGTAATCAGAGTCAAATCAAGACCTTAAACAGTAAGGTAAGATAGTTTTCTGTTTCAAATTTATAATATTATTGATATTTAAAATTTTTGCTAAGCTTTATAACTAATGATTAATTTTTGAATAATAAAATAGGTACAAAAAATACAAATAACTTTTTTGACAGTTCTACTTCAAAACATGCTATGGTAATCAAATTGGAGCTACGTTTATTAAGTATTAACTCAATGTTTATAACCTTTTGAAATTAATATTTAGCTATCCAAACTGGAATTGCATGAAGTGGAAGATGGACCCACTGAATTACCAACACTTACAGATGAAGAAATTAATGAAATATCTCTTAGCTCAATACAATGTGAAATTGGAGATATTCAGAATCGGATGCAAGGGATGAATCCTGATTTAGGAGCAATTGCTGAATTCAAAAGAAAAGTTAGTTCTTTTATATAATTATTTGTTGCGGTCTGTGATATATTGAACTAAAGCCATATAAGAAACTTATTTTTCAATTGTCCTATTAAATATAATGATAACTAAGATATGTGTAATGCAGAGAATAATAAAATGATTTTCATAGACATAATGACATTGTTTTAAATTGAGTTTTGTGTGCAATATATAGGTAGAATTTTAGGTATTGACTGTAGAATTTCTAAATACAAATAAGGAGAAAATTTATAAAAGCATTAAAAAATAAAGGTAAAAAATTATAGGTTGCTCATTCATTTGAAGACATCAATACAGAACATCTTGCCAAAATAGAGCTGGTTCTTCAGTGTTGAAAAAAAAATTGGTTGCCCCTAAAATGAATCCATTTTAAGTTACATTAAATTTAATTTTTTTATAAATTGGGAAAAAAGAAAAATTGCCCTTTTTAAACTTGATAGAATGACTCCATGTTTTTTTTTCTTTATAAAAAAAGTCTTTAAATTTTTAATTGCTTATATTCTACCAGGTGAAACACATGGTTGATTTCTTACAATGCTATTGCAAAGCAAGCTTTTAAATCCTGAGAGATTGCTAAACATTAACTCTCTTGTAATAAATTACTAAATTTTTTTTATCTTAATTGTAACAATGTAAAAGACCCCAAATTATCAATTTTACTTTTGTATTTATTTTTTAAACCTAATATGCTGGTGTTAGGTTCCTTACAACATCTTATTATTTTTAAGACTTATCCTTTTCTTTTACTGGCAAAACATGGGCAGTTTAAATGTGGATCACTGTTTATGACTTAAAAGTTGCACACTGCGATAGACATCCATTATTCTATTTCAAAGTAAATGCTTTCCACCATAAGTCTTTCCATATATGCCATCTCGGATATCCTCCCTTCAGTTGAGTGTTTTTCAATTATGAGGATTGTCTTCAATAGTCTTTGGAGCTTTAGAGTGCAGGAGGGAAAGCTGATAAACAGCCAAGGCTCTGCGACTACAGAGAAGGGAGGGAAAACAGACGACGTACAGCTTTTGACACTGACCCAGTTTTAATGAAAGCACACACACAACAGGCATTTGAGTGTTGTTCAATGTAGGAATTAAACAATTATTTAGTTTTATGAAGGCTTAAGAAGCAAAAACCACTTTGTCGATTTATAGGAGAAATTTAATTTAGAATGTGGATACATGAAAAGTGTTTGTGCTTTAATAATTGGATTATCATGATTTTGAATGGAAATAAAAATATTTCTAGCAGTTCTGATGATGTAATTATCTATTGGCTCCATGTGTAAATCGTGGTGAATTACTTTATTTCTAATGTACTGTGGAGCATTAGTAATAATTTGTAGTATATATTTTGTTTTGGATTACTTGAATATGTTTCGTGTTGATCGGTGCCGCTACACCCCAGATGGGACTAGCATATGTTATCCCTGGGTGCAAAATTTGCTTGTTGAGAATGACTTTATTTTCTAAGGATAGAGGAGAGCTTCTCCCAATTAGGGAAATAGCTAACGCAATTCTTTGTCAATATGTTTCTTGTATGTTAATCGACTATCAATGTGTAAGCCCAGATAATGCATGACCAAGATCCACTAAATGTTATTAAAAAGTGCAAGTTCGGTTTGGGGGTCAGTGACCCCACATTTTCTGAAAACAATAGCTTGTGTCTTATCTACATTAATTGCTATTCTCCAGTCAATAAACCAAATCTTAAATATGTCGAAGTAGTTTTGCATGGCTTTCATAGTGTAGTTGAGATGAACACCCTGTGTTAATGCTGCTGAGTCGTCTGCAAATAAGCAAGTACTGGCAGTGGAGTGATCTGGAAAGTTGTGTGTATAAATATGAGCTAAGGACAGAACCCTGCAGTGTGCCACTTTGATAATAGCCATAATTAGAGAATGTGTTATTTACACGAACCCAGAAGGTTCTGTTGTGTAAATAATTGTGAATCATTTTAATTAAATATGCAGGGAATTTGAGCTTAATTTATAAGTGAGGCCATCATGCCACATCTTGTCGAATGCCCTTTTAACATCTAAAAATACACCGACAGTGTGAAATTTGTTAACGAAACCTTCTTTAATTATATTAGTTACTTGTATTAAATGGTGCAGCGTTGCATGGCCCTTCCGGAACCTGCATTGTTCCGGGGGAATACAGTCTATGGCTTTGCAGTAAGATTTGATTCTATTTAAAATAATTCTTCCGAAAACCTTAGCAGGGCAATTTATAAAAGAGAAATTGGTCTGTAGCCTTGTGTATATGTGATTTTGTCCTGGTTTGGGCATCATGACTACGTTTGCTATTTTCCACTGTGTAGGAAAGTGACAATTCATGAGGTATTTTAGTTAAGTGTGTAATAGCATTAATAGGAAAATATTTTAAAGCAATATTTGGAATTTGGTCTGGGCCAGCTGTCTTCCTATTTCCTTCCTAGATTTCCCATTATTAAAATATGTTAGTATAATTAAACATACATATATTTTATACTGTGTTCTTAAAATTTACATACGTACCAACTTTTTCAGTTTATGCTTTTTAGCCTTTCATGACATTTTTATGCATTTTCATTCCCTCATCTGCTGGCTATTCTCCTTCACAGCTATTGGTTATGGTTTTGATTTGCAATGGAATAGAAAATATATTAGATGAAATCTGTAGGACATATTTATTAGTCATTTATGTCCTTCTTCCTGTATATTGTATTTCATTGTTCTTAGTTAATTAATATATGATACATTCTTGTGTGTTACTATGTACATGCCTTTAAATTTACCTTTGTGTATGCATTATTTTACACTTAGTCATTTTAAAAAGTTGATAAGTATATTTGAAGTATGCCATTTTTCAGTTTAGCAGGTTACATTAAGTATCAATTTAGCATTGAGATATAGGAAGTGAAATATAATTGTATAGGAAAAAGCGAACCAATTAAAACAGAAATGCAAAATATTTAAATATGTCTAGCTCAGTATATTATTATATAAATTAGAATTTAATATTGTTGTGGGAGTACCTTTTAATCTGAAAAAAAATTGTGGAGTTTATGCCTATTCTTTAGCATTAGACAGTCTTAATAGATTAATTTTTAATGAAGAATTTCATCAATTCTCTTAGATTATAATTCATTCTTGAAATTAAAATTATAAAAATACATTTTAATCATTATGTATAGTAAAAGCATTAAAGTATGTGGAAACATAAGGGCTTCTAGATGGTATTTTAAAAATATTAAATTCTATTTTATTGTTTATAAAAGTCAGAAGTGTCTTTGGGTCAACTTATAATTTCTTGTGTTCTTCAGGAAGAAATATACAAACAGAAACTGAAAGACCTTGAGGAAACAGTATTGGAACGAGACCATTATCGCAACCACTATGAAAATCTCCGCAAGCACAGACTAGAAGAATTCATGAAAGGATTTAATATCATCACATTGAAAGTCAAAGAACTGTATCAAATGCTGACTCTTGGAGGTGATGCAGAATTAGAATTGGTTGATTCGGTAAATCCTTTCTCAGAAGGTATTGATTTCTGGTAAGAAATTTTCCCTACTCTTCATCAATTTCAAAATTATGATTTAAGTATTCCGTACGTACCAAATAAAATGGGACAATCCAAACTTTACAAAAAAAAAATTCCAATGATGTACGTTATAACTAAGAGACGTCTCAAAATATGTAATAGAAATCATTAATAATTTGTAAAAATGCTTATAAATTTCTATCCATAAAGTATAAACTATGAAAATATGTTTGATTTAATCATATTGATATATGTTGATCAAATGCTGTTCAAATTAAATAGGTTCCAGTGAATTGTAAAACTTATAATTTTATAGATAAGATATAAAATAATATAAATATTATGGAATCACTAGCTGGTATACCCGTTCTTCGCACGGGTGAACTGAAAAATTAAACAACACAGATTGAAGGATAAAGAAGTTTTTAATGAGTTAATTTTACGTCAAATTGCAAATTAAACAAAAAACGCTCTTTGCATATCTCAGCTGAACAAAAAAAAGAGAGAAAAAAAAAACACCTTTGTTAAATTTTAAGTATGTAGATCTAATAGAGCTGATAAAAAGATTTTTTATTTATAACTCCCCGTAACACTCTTGGGGGTCGATTTTTGAAAATACCTCCCTAAGCTTATCTCTGCTCAGCAAAAGTAACACATTGTTAAAAGTTTTATGTAATGAACACTTAAAATAGTGTAAATAATTTATATCTGAAAGTGTAATGCATTAATAATACTTTCTGTTGTATTTATTTTATGTTAAAATTATAATATTCGCAAGCAACACCGTTTCTTAAATTATAATGGTGATTCAATGAAAAACATAGCGAAATGTTAACGATAGTCAAGTTGACAAATGTCTAGCTACTTTCATAGCGTCAGCTTTATTAGAGCTTTGTAAGACCCGCCGTGTAGGGGAGCGATGCACGTTAAACCGCATTATGATTTACTGCAGTTTTTTTCATGCAATATTTTTTTTTGGATCACTACATTGAAGATTAAGGGATATATATAAACAAAATACTCCACTTTGGGAAATTTAATCCGTTAGAGCTAATAAATTAATTAAAGAAAAATAAATAGTCAAATTGTTTTCTAAGGTCTTCATTAACATACAAAAACATAAGACACTTAAATTTTGACATAAACTATTTTTTGGGGACAAAAATAATAATCTTTGCAATCCGATGAAAACGCCAACTGCTGAAAACTCAATATCTTCTACAAAACTATTCGCCTTCCCCACTAAAATACTCATCATAAAACTCGTGCTGCCATATATCTTGGAAGAGTGGATTTCAAAGAATATTCCTGCTAAGTATTGGTAGAATATTCCTTTTAAGTTGGTGTGGTAGTTAATAGAAGGGGGTGCCAGCTCAGGTGTCGTCCACGTCACTTGACCATGGTTCAAAATTACGTGGTTCGTTGCCAAAAGCCCTCGTGTAGCTGAACAGTGCAACATTAATATTCACTCTCTCACTCCAAAAATACAATACAGTAGTTATTATTTTTATACTTAAAAAATGTTATATAATTAACGTTATAATTATATTAACGTTTATTATAGCTTTATAATTAACTACTAACCACAAACAAATTATAAAAGGTAAAGTTTATTTACTTTAAGTTCCAGAAGTGATAAAAGTATTTATTTTCATATAAGCATTAAATTCTTATGGTTCACACATGAAAAAAATTAATAGTAGCCATTCAAATAAAGAGATTTAAAACAACCTCTCCCTTCTAAGCTTCGTTTTTTCTGACAAAAAAAAAATAGGGATTACACTGAGCACAGGAATAAATTAGAAGCCAGCGCCTTGCGTAGACAAAACAAAAAATTTTCTTCATAAATAAAATATAGATATTGCTGTCATGGTCTTTTTCGCAGATGGCAGTATTTTTTCCTACTTACTTGACAAATATCGTTATATATTGGACACTTCACACAATATCTTTATAAATTATAGCCTATGTGTTATTCTGATGTATAAGCTATATTACTGTAAAGTTTCATTAAAATCCATTCAGTTGTTTTTGCGTAAAAGACAGACAAACATCCTCACAAACTTTCGCATTTATAATATATATCTAGATTAATACATTAATACTGGTATATATATATATTCCCCTGCGTAATCTAAATGATCAACACAAGGCTCACCTCATAGCATGGTGATTACAATGACTTCTGGTAAACTTTCATGATCCAGCTTTTCTCAGACTTGGACACTTTGCATGCATCATCTTTAAGAATACATAATGTTCCATTTTTACAGTGTTTTAACAAAACGTTTATGATGCAAATATGTTCTATTGTTAGAGCAGGAGTAGTTACTGAAATTAATGACTAATCACATCAGGTATTTTTATAGGCGTGTAACAATCCTTATCTGTAAAATCCTGCACAAAATGTCCAACAATAACTTGAAAGCAATTATCGTTGAAACTTGGAACAACTAAAAATGTTTTAACATTATTGGCATTTGTAATCCTAAACACAATCTTGCAAATGATTGAACCATCCAACTGAACAGCATAATTGTGGAAAATTTTAACAGCCTGTCATACAGATAGAGGGATCCCCCCCCCCATCAGTCGACATCTATAAAAAAAAATAATAAAACAATACAATCTGCTCTGAGTAATTGATCCCAAAACATTTCTTTGCTGGATAATTATTGTGACCTGACCTTGTATTAACCCAGTCACATATGAGTGATAAGACCAAATTTAAGTTTCTGAAAAATTCTAAGGTCACAGAGCTCTTCTTATTACTGCAGACAACCAAAGCTCTATATAAAAATATATAGGCTCCTTGCTGGGGTTTTTAAAAATTATGAAACAGATTGGACCAAATGCAGCAGACTTTCTAACAATTTATTCATATCCGATGTATTCAAAGCCATCAATTTAATACACCAAACCATCCAACACTCCTAAAAAGAAAAGAAAACGAAGCAAATCACAAAAACTAGCGGGGGGGGGGGGCTACCTAGTACGTAATCTGCCTCAGGAAACATCAAGCAGGACTGCAGTAAAATAAAATTCTATTGATGCTCAGCTTTCAAAAACTGTTAGATATGACTACTATAAAGATGGTGCAATAGCTCACCGATTTATTTCTCAGTTCAACAAAAATGTCTCCCAGAAGATTCAGAAACTCATACAGCAAGAATTGGGCCAAGTCAGATCGGCCCAACTGAGGTTGCTAATATCTTGTGCAGAAACTTTGCCCAAATCAGAAATCACCACAGGTACTTCAAAAATATTCACTACCCACTTATCTAAAAAGAAACTCTTTGAACTTTTTATGCCAAATTTTGCTTACTCGGAAAAAAGAGTGGTCACACAAGCTAAACTAAAGGAAGCTTTTTAATGTGGATGAGATTTATCCTGAATTCCATGTCAACTTTGTAATAATGCAAAGATTACCTTCTTACCAGTAGCGAATTCAGCTTGGCGTACAGCACGTTCCACAGCAGTGGAAAAGGGCTGAAATATCTTTTTTAGAAAAAGAAAATCAATAAACTCAATGAAGAGCTACAGGCCAACATCTTTGAGTGTAGGCTCCAAGGTGATAGCCTTGGTCAAACTGGGCACCACTCTGGCTCAGCCCCAATATACATCTTCTCTATATCAAGACAGCTTTTCAACTTAGGCACATGCTTAGAATGTAAAAGATTTGGGGGTGTAAAAAATTGGAAGGTGAAAAAATGAAATTAAATTAAAATTACAGTAAATGTTTTATCTCCTAGTGAATAATGAGTGAAGCATTTCTGCCCTTAAGAGTAAGGACTGAAATGAGATCTACTATCAAAATGAAAAGCTTAACAGTTTGATGTTACAATGCACTCAAAATGATATTGCAATGGAAATTGATTACAATGATGTATGTCATTAAGAATTTTGTTGTGATTAAAGCTTGAAGAAAACCTTTGTTTTTCGTCTTAGTACAATGACAGTGACTCAACAAAGAATAAGGAAGTGTAAAAGATAGCAAAAAGATGATAATTAACAATTTGAAAATGGTTCATACAATAAAGTGTACTCCATGCTGTTATTGCATACGATTTTATGAATTTACTAAACTAATTTATGAAAAAGGGGGGGCTTGATATGCAAGATATATCAGAAATGCTCAAACCATGCCACTATCCTTTCCTTACGGCTTCCAGTTGTCAGTCCAGGGCACAGCAGGTCCATAGATGATTGATAATGAAAAGACTCTAAAGAGTGGAAACAAAGAAAGGAGAAAGAGTAAGAGTTTTTTTTATGGAAAATTACTCCCAATCCCAAACTGGCATGGTAAGAACTGAAGGTGCTCTGGAAGTGGGGGGGGGTACAATTTGTGAATTGCCTAGGGCACTGTGTAGGCAAAAAATGGCCTTGTTCTCTAGTCCTCAAAGGCCCTAATTAACACAGCCATTTCTAGGTGGCCCAAAGAGCACTTCACAGAACTACTTGAGGGGGAAATTTAGTTTAACCTTTTAAATGAAAACCAGCTATGACTATCTTGCCACACATCCACATTGCACTATCGTGTCTCCCATTCAGAGACGCTGATTGTGCAGAGCCCTTGACCATCAAGATGATGATGAGACTTTTTCGGGGAGGTCTGCTTCTACTGGTCAGCACATTGTTTAATGACCCAAAAGCCAAGGGTGACATAGGTTAGTACTAGTAATAGTAGTATTTTTCAAAAAGTTGGAATTCCTTCTCCCAATGCATAAAATTTAAGAAGCTAAAATTGAATACTTCTGGCATATATCCTATAAGCTTGTATTTATTTATATTTACCAGCAAGAAGCGAAACCTAGTGTAGAGAAAAATTCGCTATTTCATAAAATGCTTCTCTACATATTTATGAAGCTTAAATCTGAATTATGTTACATATAAACTGATGTTAACTCTCCCCAATTATGGGAGACAAATTAAAACATTTGAAAGTAAAAAAGTTGCATATAAATGTGTTAGAAAACTAAAGATCTACATTTTAAAAAAAAAAAAAAAAAATTATGGTAAAAATTCATAAATGTCAAAAATAAATGAATAAATTTGATTCTAGATCTAATAAGCAATTGAATTTTAATCTTTTGTTTGCCTGTTTAATAATATAAGATACATTCAGTTGGTATACACACTGGCATTTGTGCAGTCAAATTGTTTTACATATGTGTAATTAGAGGCTTCCAGTAGTTAAATTTGTTTCAATGTAAAATGCATTTTAAACTTGTAACTTATTTTTGAGTAACATAATATATGAATCAAATTAATTTTGAAGCTTAATTAAAAAAGCTTAAATAAAAACAAAGTATGCTTATATATTTTAGAGTCCATGCTTGATATTTAAAAAAAGCTGTAACATACAGTATAATGAAAATTATATTTTTTCATAGCTTAAGTATTTGACTTGATTTTTTATTATTTTATCAGTGTCAGGCCACTGCGAAAATCTTGGAAAAGCATCAGGAATCTTTCAGGAGGAGAAAAAACCCTGAGTTCATTGTCCTTAGTCTTTGCTCTTCATTACTACAGAAGTACGCCCTTTTTTGTTATGGATGAAATAGATGCTGCTCTTGATTTCAGGAACGTTTCTATCATAGGATCTTACATAAAGGTATTCTTTTTTGTCCTTTTTTCTTAATACCAGTAGTAAAATTTTTGTAATAAAAATGCACTCCTGTAATCCCAATTTAGCACAATTAACTCAACCTTTAAACACAAAATAGACTTTAGGGAAGGGGGAAAAAACCTATAAAATGTCATATGTAATACAATGTATTGTTGTTTCTAATGACGTCTGTCTGATGGCGTCAGATCAAGGCCCACAAAATTCATCGCAACATGGGTGTAGAGATTTACGCCTGTGGCTAGCTTTAGCTTTGAGCACCATACAGAGTACGGTTTGGCTCGGTTTCTCCCCAATTTTGAGGGAGAACACCCTGGAGGTGGTCAGGGGCCTTCCACCTCTCTTCCCCTTCCACAACCTCACAAGGGGGTTTACGGCTATTTAGAGGGCCATGCCTCAAAGGCACGGTACATTTTCTAACACCCGTGCCTTCAGGATTCGAACCCGGCCCCAATGACACAGCAGTCAGCCTCTCTAATCACTATACCGGATATAAAATTATCTATCTGGTCTTTTATTACTTCCTACTTCTATGGAAGAGCAAATTGTCAATTGTTTTTCACTCAAATGTATATTTATATTTTGTATAAATTTTTAAAATGTTTTGAGAAATAGCTTCTCTACTTACTAGATATTTGATTTATACTCCATTCTTTGAAAAATGTGATGGTGGGCTTATGATTTATCATATTGTAAATTATAGATAATCAAATAATGTCTTAATGTAATGCACTTCTGTAAATATAAATGATATTAAAACTTACTTTATTCTATACCAAAAAATACTTTGTTCTGTAGCAAAAATAACAAATTTTTGAAGTAAAAAGTATGCAAGTAGTTTAGTTATCTGCCGGGTAGGTAGCATAATTGGTTTGTTGCTGGCCTTGTACACCCAAGTTTGCTGGTTCAACCCCAACCCAGTCAGTGAATTTTCATGATGCAAAACATCAACATTATCTAAGTGATATGATTATGCAGCATGTTAAAGATCCCTAGAGTGCCTGTTTGGCTTAGGTACTCTCAGCAACATTTAGTACAATTTTGTATCGTCAGAGCTCAGAGGCCTTCCTCTGGCGAGGAAACTTAGTGTCAAAATTACATTGTGGCAATTGAGATAGCAATGCTGAAATATTCTTTTATACTATTGACAAATGTTGGTAATTTATTTGATAATGTATTCCATCTTTCCAAAATAATTGCATGGGATTTGCACATTAATTTATGCTCATCCATTTATTACAATGTACAATTTTATTATTTATTTTTCTTCTTTTAAAGGATTGCACCAAAAATGCGCAGTTCATTGTCATATCATTGCGTGAAAACATGTTCATGCTGGCTGATCATCTCATAGGTATTTATAAAACTAAAAATTGTACCAAAAATGTATACTTCAGTCCACCACCAGAGGAGGTCAACAAAAACAGGGAGGAAAAGGAAGATTCACGTTTTGATAAGTTAAAAACCATTGAACCAATTCCTTATCAAAACAGAAGCTGCGAGAGCGAAGAATTAAGTGGTACACTTAACAAAAAAGTTGATGACAGTAATCATAATGATCCAATTGACTTTTCGAAAGAGCCGTTGATTGATCAAGGAAATGTGACCTTAAAAGATGCTTCTTTTGTTATTGGTGAAGTAAAAGATAAAGAAACAATTGAAAAGGAGCAAAATGAAATATCTTATACTGAAAATAAGAGTAAAATTGACAAAGAGAATCTCAGACGGTCAACACGATCTACCAGAAGTAAATTAAAGACACCAAAACGTAAAATTAATGAAGTGGATAACAGTGTTTGGTCAGAAGATGATGATTTTGTTATAAGTACACCAAGACAGCAATCACATTATAGTACACCTAGACAGCAAACAAGTCGTAAATAGTATTTTTCACTATTTAATAGAGAATATATTGCAGTGATGAGTATTACATGTTTAAATTTCTATATTTCTGTGTTTACTGTTCTATATTTTTAAGGTTGTTTAAAACATTTTC
This sequence comes from Trichonephila inaurata madagascariensis, assembly GCA_019973955.1. Classification (NCBI taxonomy): domain Eukaryota; kingdom Metazoa; phylum Arthropoda; class Arachnida; order Araneae; family Nephilidae; genus Trichonephila; species Trichonephila inaurata. Next base: position 229,020 of record BMAV01019199.1, read on the forward strand.
AGAATAAAAATGACTTATATTGTATTTAACTTTTGTAAAATGAGTCATTATTTACATTACATAAATCTGTTTGCCCATATTTTAAAGAGAAATTTTTTTTCTATACTTGTGTTCATATTGGTAATTAAATTTAAAAATCTAAGGCATTCATACTCATATCTTTACTAAGAATTTTCTTAAAATATCACTTATTACTCAATTGTTTGTTTTTAAAAAGTACTAAATTTTAAAAATTGATTTATTAATGTTTGGCTAAATTTCTTTGCAATTTGTATAAAATTTCTGACACAATCTTACTGGGGAGGAATATCTGTTATAGTAGAAAAATTTGTTTTTCTACTTGCATAATTAAATAATGTTAAAAACAATTTTGTCAGAATAAACACTTTTCTTATTTGGTTTGTGATCTCATATCTGATTTATCAGTAATAAACTGAAAGTTTCTTTCATCTAGAATGGAATTATTTCAAAACCATCCATTGACCTTGTATGCTTTAACTGTTTTTCATAGTCAAAAGATAAAATGCTATTACTATCTCTAAGTTGTATGGAGACTTTGACTGTCTGAAAAGCAATACTGAATTACCATTAATTTTATCTTAAGTAATTTGACCAGTTGAGTTCATTCTACTTAAAAAGGTAAAGGGATAAAAAAATATCTTTCTTGGTTGCATTATTTTACTCTTCCCCTCTTTGGTTTTCCCCAGTGTGAAATTTCGAACTGGATTAGAATATCATACATCTGATAATCCAGTTAAAAGTCATTTAGTTGAAACTTAGAATTTTTTCCATTTACTTTCATGTAAGAAACAAATCAAAGTTGATTTCCTCCCTTTTTTTCAAAATTAAACTATGGCAGGTAGTAAATGAATTGATACAGAACATTTGTATTGACAGTCAAAGATCATGACAATAGAAAAGAATTGATAAGAATTACAGTACTGTTCCGAAAATCGTTTATGTTACGTTTTTAATAAGTACATGTTCATTATATTATTCATATCCAGTGAGCAGCCTTTTAATGCAAACATTTTCACTCCCCTGGAATGTTCATAATAGTCTTTCTTTCGCTGTGAAATATTTAGCTGTATTTTCTGGGGTTTTGATGATGTCCCAGAAATTCTCCAAGAAACAAGGCTGAAGCTGGGAAACCAGGTAATTAAATTTCGTTTCCTCCGAAGTTATTCTGCTGATATTAAATTGGGCTTCCACCTTTAAGAGCCATATTTCAGGCTTGTCCATCCAGAATGGCAGTATTTTAATCGATATTGCTCCAACTTCCAACTCTTGATAGGCTGGCTTGGTGTCAGTCATGGTTGCAAAATGTCCAAGATACAGGGTCACCAATTATTCTTTCCTATCGGTTCACTTGTTTTTGTAATCTCAATAGGTGAATAATATTAATTTAATTTCATTGAAGGTAATTTATGTTACTTAAAATTAGGCATTAATTATCAGACAACAACCAATTCTTCCAAGTTTATTTCCGGAACTCTCAAAACAATATCTGTAGTCTATGATCAGAGGAGAAGTGTGGATTCCCACGTTTTTTTTACACTATCTCTGTTTTTGTTACAGTTAACACATTACAATTACCAACTTATTAATATATAGAAATACAAATTAATAAATGAAATTTAAAAAATTAATAAAGATTGTTTTAAATTATATGGTGTATTAATAATATTTTTACTATGCTATTTTTAAATTATAATTAATAATTAGGATTCCTGACTGGTCCTCTAACAAACCACTATGTCTGGCTGACTTGTTCATCCATCTAGTGAAGGAAACCTCAACTAATACTGTTCCTACACATACCAATAATTTTAAAATTCTTAAATGAAAAAATGGTCAAATCTAACAGCATAAAAGATTAATTGAAAAAAATACACCCACAATTGTAGAATTTTATAACAATACAGAACTCGCAATTCTCAATTTGGAAAACACTAGAATCCCACACATAAAAGAACATTTGTGAATAACGATTACCTTGTTTAGGCAGCAAATGTGCTAGAGCAACTGTTTTATGTCGATGTGCAGCACACTGTAACATATTGTAACAGCTGTCTTTTCCACTACTAGATAAAAATACACAGAAGTTTTAATGACGATAAGTTACATAAAAATAATAGATTTATTCACACAATGTAAAGAAATTCCATTAAAAAGAAAATAGAGTTTATTCTATTACATTTAAAAACCAAAAATATGAAGTTGAAGATTTAAAAAAACTAAAAATTGTATTACCTTTCTTTCAAATAGTGATTTTTATTTTCTGTCATTTTATTCAATCAGTTGTCATTTTATTCAATCCAAAAGAGCCGAATATAGACAATACACAATTGAAATTTATTCAAAGAGCCATTTTTTTAACATATGCTTTGCTTTAGTAGGAGACATTATTACAGAAATAATTAGGATTAAAAGTACCCTCTCAAGCTTGCCTTTGCCAAATAAGTCTTAGTTTTACTAAATTAAATAAAACTTGGTATCATACTTATATAAAGATAATAGTTACGTAGATCCGGGTTCACTCAAGGATTTTATGCAAAACAGTCACAAAGAAAAATAACAATTCTTTAAGAGCGATGCAAATTTATTATCAGAAATCTAATTCTTTAAATACAGGATTTCGCAGCAATATTCACAGAGTAAATCTCCGAAGGCCCACGATGGGAGAGATTCCTATTATTATGTCTTTAATATTCCCATTTCATTGTAAGACAGATTCATTTTCCCCATCTATAGCCCGGTGTTACTTGGGCTTTTTTAAGTGAAAAACAATTGTTCCCTCTCCCCCCTCCACACACACAGATAAGATTTTTCTTCAAATTTTGATTAATGACTTAAAAAAGGAAATGCTGCTTTAATTGAAACAAGTAATATAAAAAAATAGTTTTTAAGTCAATTCCTACTTAGATCAACAACGAAAAATTTATCATTAAAGTATAGTATTGTCCTTTTAATTTCAGTCCAACTGATTACTTAAACACGTGGAAAAAAAACCTTTTCAAATTTTGACACAAGTCGCCAACGTAGCTGTATTTGTAATTCTTTAAATAATTAGTTTTAATCAATTTTTATTAATTATAATTAAATTATTGTATTTTCATCTAAAATGATCATGTATATAAAATTTCAGCTCTTTAAAATGTATTTTATTAACGATTTAAATTTCCACCAAGATAAATATATAGACAGTGCGAGAGCTAATAGTAGAAATTGAAAAATATTAATTTATAACAATGAAAATGATGCGATTCTGATGCCGAGAGTAAAACCAAAAAAATTTCATTATTTTTTGACAATAGTTTCTAAAAATCCAAAATAATAAAATAGATTTTAGATTTTCATTAATATATAAATCGTTACATATAGTTAGCTTAAAAATGTCTAAAAACTAATGTAGTTTTATCCAAAATAATAGACGAAAAAATATTTTAATTTAAATCCTTTATTGATAAATTATGAATAAAAAAATCTTACCGTTAGCTATTGTAATGATTGCTTTTTTTCTAGACGTTTGATTAAACATATATTTAAGGGTAAAAAAAAACACCATAGGAAGGAAAAACCTAAAAATTTGTGTATATTCACTGAAAAAAAAAACATTCAAAAATAAAATATTACTACCTGATAAAAACATTTTAGTATTTTATTTTAATTTTATAGTTTTTCATCCAATGTGCTTAGTAAATTATTTAAACACGTATGTGACGAAAAAAAGTATATTATACAAAAGTAACATATTCATTATTTTAACAATAATTTCCTTCTTAGGATTTGAAATAATAAAATTGATTAAAAATGTTCATTTAGCAATTAATTGTGACATACCGTTTGCTCAAAAGATGGCAGTAAAAGAAAATATCTCGTTTATTGATATCCATCTCAGTGGCAAAAAAAGAGGGGGGGGGGGCCAAATAAAGTTGCCAAATTTATTTTTCCGACCATGCTCTGTAAGCCCTCAAAATTTAAAATTCGTGTTGGTTTCCCACAATTAATTATTACTGGCAATTTTGGCTACCACTAAAGACCCGCCTTTAAGAGGTGCGATGAACGTTGAATCTGACCACAAACGTCCTCCCGTTGGTGTGGTAGTTAGGAGAGAGTGTTGCCAACTCAGGTGTCGTCCTCGTCACTTGACCATGATTCAAAATTTCTAGGTCCGTCGCCCAAAACTCTCGAGTAGGTGAACAATGGGTTTTTAATATTCACTCACTCACTTTGCAATTTCTTAGCCCCCGGAAACGAAAATTTAAAAATACACTCATGGACAAAAAAATTAGCGCACCAAGAAATAATTGCAGGATCGTAACGAAACTTGGCATGAAGGTACATGTCGGGGAGATATGCAAATGACAGGTAACCGAAGCTTGTTTGAGTGTGCTGAATCGTTTACAAAGGAAGAGCTGAGGTAGACATGCCATTACACCGTTTTCGAAGACAATATGAGCAGCTGTCGCAGTTTGAGAGGGGGAGAATTATCGGCATTATGGAAGATGGGCGGTCTGCTAGACGAGTAGCTCGTCAGTTAAGCCGTTCTGATTGTGTTGGAACCAGTGTATTTGAGAGATGTCATTTACACGAAGACCAGGCCCAGGACGCCCTCGACAGACCAGTCGTCGAGAAGACCGCCACATCGTAAGAAATGCACGCGTACAGCCAACTGCTTTATCGGCCGCCATCCAGGCACAGGTAGCATCTTTACTAGGGGCCCCTGTGTTTTCTCGAACCATACGAAGGTGTCTGGCTGAAGGACATTTGGGATCGCGGCCAGGGCCGTTTTTAATCTCCCGGCGCCCTAGGCACTTCAAATTGTTGCCCCCCCCCCCCCCCTCCTTCATTTCTTACCTTGCCAATTTTAGTTCGGGAGGGATTTTTCCTTAACTCTCTTACTCTTTCCCATTTCCTTGTATTCTTAATGGAGAGTCCTTCCAATATCCACCCCCTATGAACCCGCTGTGTCCCGGACTGGCAGCCGTAAGGAAAGAGAGTGACATGGTTTGGTCACTCTTGTTTGTTTCTCATCTTACGGCATCACGGAACCCCTCCCCTCCCCCCATCCTTTTGTATATAAGTACAATAAAGTAATAAAATCGTATGAAATTACAGTATAGAGTATACATTATTGTATGAACTTATTAATTATCAACTTTTTAACTTGTTTGTCTCATTCAACTTGTTATAATTATCTTACTATCTTTTACATTTAGACATCCTGACAGTTGAGTCAGTCATTGTACTAGTGCAACAAAGGTTTTCTTCGAGCTTTCATCTTAGTAAAATTATTAATGATATCATTATAATCAATTGTCATTGTTATATCATTTTGAATGCATAGCAACATTAAGCTATTAAGTTTTTCATTTTCCATTGTAGTTCTCATGTCCGTCTTATTTCTCTCAAGGGCAGAAGAGCTTCTTTCTGCAGTACAGTTTGTCACAGGAAGAGTCAAGTAAATCGTCATTGCGATTTTTAAATTTTCGAAGGTACTTTTCAACTTATTTTTCCTGATGTTGGAAAAGATTCCTCTTGTTATTTTTTCCACCTTCATATACATTTTGAAGTTGACACTATTGCACAAATTGTTCTTCATCGATGTCTTTGGGGTAGCTTTGAACCGAGTATTTTGCCTGTTTTGTAACTTCTTGCTCCTTTTCATGAAAATTTCTGAATATCTCGAATCTTGCGTTGAGAACTCCTTAAAAATCCCTTTCGTTGTTGTTTAACTGTGCTACAAGATTGTCAATAAATGACAAGAAAACTCTAAATCTATCTCTTGGAGACATTCTCCAAAAATCTGGGTCTCCTTTCTCATCTGAAAAAAAATTTCCTTTTTCTGATTTTTTTCAAAGTTGGGCTCAGACACGTTAACTAGTTGCAATCCTCTTGCCTAGTAATCATCAAAGTTGGATCTTTATTCAGATAGAAACAAAGATAACGTCTGTAACTCCTTAGGAGATCAAGCTCTTCCCTTTGCAGTATCTCACTGTTCTGGCGAAGAAGTAATGAATAAAAGTTGAAAAAACTGAGCTTAGATTCCTTATGTTATAATACTTGAGTGAAACTAGATGGTATTCCTGGGCAGATGATCTCAGAGCTCAAGTTACGTAGTAATGAAAACAAGAATGCCCTTGAAGACAATACTCAGACACCTGTGTGTGACACGCGAGTTACAGCTGAAGGATTTCGCAAAACACTAAAAAGTTCTCAGACTACTTTATTAACTGTGATTTGGGACGAAGTCTTACAAAGGGTACATTCCATCTATGAGTAGACGAATAAAAAAATCTGTAAAGTCCTTAAACAAAAGGAAATAAAGTAGCTTCTGTGTGCAGGCTTTTTACGCAGCAAAACAACCAGTTAAATTTTAGGAATGGGCTGCACATGGTACGAACTCAGCAAAGACATTTTTTCTCATATTCTCGACTGAAGACCTGAGTACACTCCTGGCATGTTGGAAGCATTCTCGTAACTTTGGCCCCGACAGATTCTCAAATTTAGTTTAAGTTCTTCAAGCAAGTTGAGAGTTGCTTCTTCCATAACTTGAGCTTTATGAGAGACGCCTGATAACACTCGTACAAGGCGCTCATTGGAGCAGGCTTTTCTACCAGAAACGTATCGAAGTGCTACAGCCAACTGGTCGGCCAACCTCAGGTTGAAGAAGGCAATAGAAATAAAATACCTGACCTTTCAATTTTGAATAGAGGAGCCAGTTCATCTTACACTTCTCTCCACTTGGTAGCTCACCAAAAAATAATTTTGTTGAAAGTTTGCGCTTAATTTTGACGCCTTCATAACAATGTTCGGAATTAGAAAAATCTGCTTCTAAGTCTTGAGTTAAGTATTTTGGATATTTGTACATTATCATTTATATTCCATGTACCAGAGTCATCCAGCTCAAAGCCACTATCAAGAACAGTATAACGTATAGGAATAGCAATGTCAGAGTCGGTGACAGATTCAGTCTGGGACGTTGATGGTAGTCCATGATTATAGTTTCCGTTCCAGTTTTCTCTTCCACAGGATGAACAAGCTTGGGAATCTGAGGGTTCATTTTCAGTTGACTCAAGATTTGAAACAAAAAATACTTGTTACGTCAGACCCTTTTTTAAATTTTTTTTTTTTTTTGCTGATTTTCAGCTGATCTTTTACGGAACTTTGCTCCGCTGAGTTTTTTCTTAAGACTCATTTTGTTTTAGAAATGTACTAAAATGCCTGCAGTTATAGTCATGAAATTGAAAAAAGTACCAGTAAACTGAAATCCGGGGGTCATTTCAACCATCTTTTTATTAGCCCTTAAGCAGGTCATAAAATAAGGAAAGTGTTTCTGTCGCTTCTGTTCGGGGACGTTGTGTCCACTCAAAGGAATGTTTTCCCACCGGCTGTATTTTTATCAATAAAATGTGGACTTTACCCACTTTAGGAATAATCCGAAGATTTTCACTGATTTTCTAAAAACTTTGTTAACAATTTACTACACGAGTAATTGTCTTAAGGTATCCGACTACGTTCGGAACCGTGATTTTGCAAAAGCGTATAAATTTATAATATTTATGATATTTAGTGTCACTTAGATTAGAGAAAAAAGGAACATAGAATGACCCACTTTCAAAATATTCTTCTTTTGTGAAAAATGCTTCTATTATAATAATATTTTGTCTGTATACAGCTCAAACCTCTGTACAGAGGCTCAACTAGAATTTTTGAAATATATAACTTAGAAGTGGGTTTATCCATGTTTTACGAGAGCAGAAGGGAGAAATTTTAAGAAAAAAACAGCGATAATTATTTCAATTGGTTGTAACTCGGAAAATAATGTGAATTTTTCAAAAATCATAGTTGAGCCTCTGTACAAAGGTCTAAGCTATATACAGACAAAATATTATTATAATAGACGCATTTTTGACAAAAGGAGAACATTTTGAGAAAAAGTTATTCTAATTTTTTGCCGAAATATTGTATTTAAGTAATTTTTTTTGTCAAAATGTCCTTTTAAAATAAGTTTATACATGTATTCTAATCTAATTGACACTAAATATGAAAATTATCCATTTATGCACTTTTTTAAAATCATGGTTCCCAACGTAGTCGGATACCTTAACCCGCTATCACTCGCGCGGAGTGTTCTGTACACCCCAGCAACAAGAAAGGCCTCCTAGGATACTAAACAGAATGCGCAGAGTCACGATTTTTTTTGTAGTTGCACATTTTAGGTCATTGAACCTTCAAGCCTGATGTCATCAATCTCGCTAGGACGATTGGAATGTAACTACCTTCAAAAGTTTATCTGGGGTGCTGAGAACACCCCGCGAGTAATTGAGTTATATTTTCGTACTCGAAGCATCTAAAATAGAGTACGTTTTACTCTTTCCGTTTCCCCTTTTTTTTTTTTCAAATATATTAATATGCATGCATATTTTATTTAAAATTTCAATAATTGTAGCGTAAAAATAATATAATTCTATAAAATAATTGTAAAATATAATTTTTTAAAAAAAATTTTCAAAGCATTTTCTAGAAATTAGGACAAAAACTTCATGGGAAAGGGAGAAACAGCGATTTCGTCGTCTATTAGATACTGTATCAACAGATTGTCAAGATGAACTAAGTGAATTCGATGACTGCGTAATTTCAGAACCAAACTTGGAGAGATGAAACTTGAAACTCTTGTAAATTTTTATAATACAGGCGGTATCGATATCACTGATGAAATGTGCAGTATTTATGATGTATCGCGAATATGTTACCGTTGGCCATTGCGAATATTTTATCATCTACTTAATACTGCAGGAATTAATGCTTCCATTGTAAATCATTCGGTTCTTCCTGAAATGAAAAGGAGACGTTCAAGATGATTCGAGGAGATTAGAATGGATCGTGTGCAGCCACAGTGGGATATGAGATCGGAACTCCCAAACCTTAGCAAAATACTCAAAAGAAGCTTTACTGACACAGAAGATATTAAAAAAAGCATTAATCCACCCAAAAAAGGGGTGTTGCACTGTTTGTCTACGGGTAAAAGATGTAAAAATTACTTTTCTTTGTCTTCAATGTAAAAAAAAATATGTGCTTAAAGCATATGAATACAGTCTCCTCTGAATGTTTGGAAAATGATTAAAATTTTATTTTTATACTTTTTACTATCCTTATCATTAATTATAAAGGTAAATTATTACTGGTATATACGTTTTACTAGAGGTTTATGTAAAAATATAAAATTGTGTACTTTAAAATGAAAATTTTGTAGGTTTACTTTAAATTATTGTTAGTCTCATTTGTATGTAATAAATTTAATAATTTTATTTGTATAATACAAAAAATATCTTGTACCTCATATTTAAATACACGTGTTAAAAGTTTGGGGTGTTCTCTACACCCCGCGAGTAACGACGGTAGCAAAAACAGGCGCGAGTTAAGCCAGTCTGATGTTTAAATATGTAAGTAAATACAGAGAAATTTTTCAATGCATATTATTTATAAAAGAAAGGGAAAAAATATTTTTTTAGTAAACATATTTAATTTTTTTAATAATACAAAGAGGGAGAAATCTTAAAAGCTGCAAACGTCTCTTAAAGCACAAAGTAAAACAGCAAACCTCTACTAAATATTTAGCAGTTTGTATTTCTGAATCTTATTGACACGATAATTTATTAATAAAACTAGTAAACTAAAGCAGGGGCATACACATAATTTTTTACGGGAGGGGGTATTAAATTTTTTTTAAAAAAAATAAAAAGTGCTGAGGTGTAATCTTTATGCTAAAGATTAAAAAAAATGCTGGTCTATGAGGAAAAAAAAGGGGAGAGGGGAGTATTGAACCCTCCGTCCTCGTGTATAGATATCCTGCTTAGAATTCGATACTAAAAAGAGTGTTGTAAACTGCGATAAAGCAGTGCTTCTCAAACTTTCAATATCTGAGACCCAATTTTCAGTCATAATTTTCATCGCGCCCCCCTCATACATTAACAATGCATTGAATGTAATTATAATGTACTTTGATGGTAAAACAACAATACAATACAATACGACTTTAATTGTAAACCGTATTAATTATGAAGATAAATATTTTGTATATGACAAGCCTAGGGGGCCATTGCATACAATACACATTCACCCCTAGCATTGATCCATGCACCATGACATCCTGCAACCACATGCGTTTCCACTCATGGAACGGCTCCCAGGGGCCATTTTTCAACAAGACAATGCTTGGCCTCAGATGGCAAGGGCGTCACAAGACTGTTTTAGCACTGTTACTACCCTTTCTTGGCCTACCCGATCCTCTGACTTGTCTTCAATCGAGCATATCTGGGATCATTTGAGACGGCGAGTTAGGCATCCCACGAGTTTGAATGAACTAGAGGCAAGTTTACAGCAAATATAGAATGAAATATCTCAAGACATCATACAGAACTTGTATGCCTCAATGCCCGATTGTATCGCATCATGCATTCGCGCTAGAGGGGGTTGAACAGGGTATTAAACCCTCCGTTCTTTTGCCTTTTTCTCCGAAATAAATGATCCGTTTTCTTTGATTTTCTACTTATTTACTTATATCAAAGTAGTTATTGCGTGTGTAAGATTTCGTTTCATTTTGACGATTCCTTCTTGGCGCGCTATTTTTTTTGTCCATGATTGTAGTTATACGTTGAAAAAAGATAGAAAAGCAGAGTTTTTTTTTTAACCATGGTCAAACCTCGCAATTTTGAACCATGGTCAAGTGACGTGGACGACACCGGAGCTGGCACCCCCCTCTCCTAACTACCACACCACACCAACGGGGGACGTTTCAGCTCTCGACAAATTTAGCGTGCATCGCTGCCCTACACGGTATGTCTTTTAATTAATAAGATGCGAGCAAAACAAAACTACCATTAAATGATATTTATTTTCTTTTTAAACAAGCAGATTCTCCTATGTGTTTTGAATGTCAAGTGCCTGAAACAAGTGAACCTTTCATTTTAACCTGTAGCAAATACAAAACGCAACGAAAAATTTTACCTCCAACCACAGAGAATGGTCTTATTCGTCAATAGCGAATAGTAAAACAATAGAGCATGTTCAAAAAGTAGAAGAATTATTAATATCAACCACAATATATAGATTCTAAAATATCAACTAATAGATTCTAAATACTCTATTTTCATCGATTTCTGTCGAAGCACAAGGCGATGACCGAGTCTGCAGAATTAAGCTGAATTCACACCAAGGCGTACAAACGTCGAGTATCAAGCGTCTAGCCAATCAGAGACTTCATCTCGGGCGAAATGAAGTCTCTGATTGGCTAGACGCTTGACACTCGACGTTTGTACGCCTTGGTGTGAATTCAGCTTTACAGTGCAATCACTAGCTCTGTACGTTGTAAACCATTCTAAGAAACTACTTCAAATTCTGTCGTAGCATAAGGCGATGGCGAAGTCTCCAGATTCACCGTGTTATCACTGTACTAAACTGAGCTGAACTGAGAGCGGGAAGTTTGACATGGACAGTTTGTTGTGTTTTTCCGTGAGTGTGTGTGAAACCGCGAATAGTATACATTTCAGGTGATTCATGTATTTATAAGACATCTTTTGGGAGAAATAGTTTCGCATAGCTTTACTGTTTCATTTTAAATAATAAACCGTAGGACAAGAAATTTCAATCTGCCTTTATTTAAAATTATAATTTTTAATATATATATATTTTAAGAGATAATCTTTAAAGAAACTCAGTGGAAAATTCTGTTTAATAAAATGAATAGCATCTCTCTAGTTCATTATTGTATGAGATTCGAAATTATTACTAAACAAAGTAATTAAATTTTTTAAATAAATGTGGGAACTAATGGTAAAAAATAAAGGTTCAAGTGTAGTATAGGGGGGCCACTTGGCACAGTCCATTTTTTGGCGACTAAAAGTGGTCGCCAAGGTACTTTTTTCAGAATTATTTATTTTATAATGAATTCGATATCTCACCATAACATGAAGATAAAAATCGCCAAATCCAAAGAAAAATAGCCAAATCCGAAGTGGCCCCCCTATACTACACTTGAACCATTTAAAACCAACCATCAAACTCGAATGAAATTTCTAACAAATATCAAGCCGACTATTCTCGACTTAATTCCATAAAAAATAAATTCTGTAATGAATTAAAAAATTAATATTTATTAATTCATTAGCAACTTTAAGCCATATCACTCTAATGCTACTGCAGTAATAATTCTGAAAGCTATTAAGAGCTCCCTTTCTTTTTTATTTTGGTTCAAGTGTAGTATAGGGGGGCCACTTCGGATTTGGCTATTTTTCTTTGGATTTGGCGATTTTTATCTTCATGTTATGGTGAGATATCGAATTCATTATAAAATAAATAATAAATAATTCTGAAAAAAGTACCTTGGCGACCACTTTTAGTCGCCAAAAAATGGACTGTGCCAAGTGGCCCCCCTATACTACACTTGAACCGTTTTAAATATATTCTAGAAAAACTCTGAAAAAAAAACCATATACAAAATTTTGGTTGGATTCTGGCATAGCCCCCTTATTTAGTGAGAGAAAAAATTTCTCGCTAAATAAGGACACCAATTTTTTTTGCAATGAAGTTTACAGTATGGCAATGTGCAAACTTTCTTTTATCTGTATATTGTTCTTATCAATTTTAATTATAACTATTTGAGTAGTTTTTACTGTAATATTTGTATTTTCTTTATTTCATGCAATGTAAGGTGATCATAGAATTAATGAATGTTCTTTTTTAAAAAATAAGACATTGTTTATAATAATATTGTTCATTCAGAAGAATTTTTTTTTGATGGAATATGAATTCTGTACCTTTAAAATTCACAGAACAATTTTAAAACTGCTTTTAATTACAAATATCTGTTAAAACTCTTTAGAAATTCTTTTCATCCCCAAACATGTAATAACTATTTGTAACAGTTAAAAGTAATTGTATTTAAATACAGTTTTTCACCTGTTGGTTAGCTTATAAGTTCATTACAAACAAGTACATCAATGCAACAACATCAATTCTTCCTGAGATCCTGAATTATTTATGTATTGACATTTCCATTGAGCTGGGTTTTCTTAACTGGTAAAATTTATAACCTCTGTGTTGGGATGCTTCTATGTAAAAAATATATCTTTGTGCTCTTGAAATATTTACAGTCAATGACTTATTTATATAGATTTGCCACAAGCGATTTTCATGTTAAAATCTCAATTCTATCAAAATAGAAAGTAATGGGATTACTGCTTAAGTTCAAGTGAGTCATAATATTTAATTTGACAGTGTATAAAAGTTGTACAAGCAAATAAATCAGTTCAGATGTCTTCTTTCTCTCCTAAATTCAGAATCTGTTATTTGCTGTCAGTAGATATTCTTTAACTGAAGTGCAATATTAATTAAACAGGAAATTCTTCTATTTAAAGTATCTGGTAAAATCATTTAAAAGAAAAGGATTAATTCTGTTTATTTATTTTGCATGTATGTTATATAATAGAATTGTAATTATTATTTTAAGGACTTAATTCTAGGATTAAATATATATTGTTGTATATATTTAATGTGTATCAAAAAGATCGTTTGGTACTTGCATATTAACAACAATTGCCAATGTTCAAGATAACTCCCTGAGTTGGCAACCCCAATTTTGCATGTGTTGTATGCACTGAATTGACAATCATGTGCTTCATTTCATATAATGTCGGCAATAGGTTGCGATAATACGTATATACTGATTTTTTTTTTGCGTATGGTAAAATTTTTATCAGAAATTTTAGTGCTCATGTATTATCACAAGAATCACCAACTCTATAAATAATTTGTGAAGTTGGCAACCCCGATTTCTTATGTGTCATATGTGTTGAATTGTCAACCAGGTGCTTGTTTTTTATTATGTTGCCATAGGTTGCAATAATATGTAAGTACCAAAATTTCTAAAGAACCTAAAAAGTATCATTGTAAAAGTTTAATTAATTTCTTTGATTTTGGTTTTATTAATCAATAAATGATTTCAAGAATAAATATATACATACATTTTGTTGTTATTTTATACTTATCAATATTTGTTTCTTCTCTCAATCTGATTTAGCTTAAAATGAGTTTGAGGAAGAGCTCGACAACTCGAATTCCAGTGATTCGGAACACCTTGGGGAGAAATAGCCTTCAAAATGAAAATCCTTCAATTAAATGTCGTCGCTCTTCATCTTTAGATGCTCGTGCCAGGGGATCTGGAGGAGTACCATTTAAGCCAAGATCAATGTCAGAAGAAAGAAAATCTTTGTATCATAGGTATGAGCAATATATTTTATTCTAGGGGGTAGTATACTTAATTCAGTGGCACAACAGCCCATGAGGGCCAAGGCCCACTGCGCCAAACTCAGTATACACGACCTTGGGCCCTGAGGTACATGAGCAGATGTTCCAGTCAGGTGGTCAGTCTGACGCGAAACCCCCAGTGTTAAGTTCCCAAGCAAGCTTGGTACTCATTTATTGACCCACTGAAGGGATGAAAGGCTGAGTCAACCTTGCTCAGCCCGTGGTTTAAACCTAAGACCTGTGTTGTGGTAGCATGATGCACTAGCCATTCAGCTACTGGGCTCCATTCTGGTAATATATTTGACTAAATTTTCGTATTTGACCAAAATTAACGGCAGGATAATATTTAACCACATGATTCCAAAATCAGAGAAAGGAAAGGAGGATTAGCATTGTTTAAATTTTATGAATTTCTTAACTTAACAGGTATTATAAAATAAATTTTAATTTGGGTATTTTTGGGTATTTTTCCCAAAACAAAATTATATTGACTATGACAATAAAATCCTGTTTTAAAAAATCCTCCTGTCCTTCCCTCAGCATTAAATGCAACTACCATTAAGCTTCCTAGGGTAGATAAAAACTAGTAATCAGAAATTTTAATTGGAGCTTTGTGTTTGGATTAAAAAATATTAGAAGATGAATAGAGAATGCTTTCAGTTGTCTGTTTTGCTACTGAATAAGGCATACTATATAGTAGGCAATAGGAAACATTCAGTTCCTAAAGATCACATACATGGGGCACTATAGGAATAAATTCTGTAGAACTTGGTCCGATTTTGACAAGGATTCTTAAAAGAGTGCAAAATAATACAGAGATAAGGGATAAGCATTTAAATTAAAATAAAACCCTTATCTTAGCTGGGAAGAAATTGAACAATATGAAAGTTCTTAAATTTTCTGGTAAGCTCTTCAAATGTATTCAGAAAAAAAGTCAAATTGAATATCAGAAGAGACTACAATCAGGAAATGACATTATGGTATTTTTATGGATAGGCAAGCAAGTTTTCTGTTCTTGTAGATAAAGGATATTTTCTGTGATATATTGTAGATGATTAGTTTGGTAGCCAACAGTGCATTGTGAGACAACTGAAGTTGGATGTACAGAGCTAAAAATTATGTTTTATGTGTAGCTATATCATAGATGTAATCAGAACTGCTCTTATAGGCAGTAGAATTTCTCTATAAGGTTTACAATCTCTATTTATTTAGGTGAAACATAAACCATTCAAGCTTCTAAAGAATGAAGTATTCAAAATGCAGAATTGTTTCTATTTTATGCTATGCTATTCTTATGATATAGGTGTGAAAGTTAAGAGAGTGAGGTGCCAGTTCAGGAATTGCTTGTCACTTGACCGAGGCTCAAAATTAAAAGTTCTGCCACTGATAGCCCTTGTGTTTCTCAAAGTGTAACATTAATATACAATCAATCAATCTAATAATCTAGGTAAACAACTAAATTGTATATATAACCATAAAAATCCTCCAAATCAATCACTGCCCTTGTAAAATATGTTATAGATTTTAGTTTGAGAATAGAGTGAGTATCTATGAGAAATGTATGTTGCCTGTAAAAAATAAAAGATGCTGAACTAATGACATGAACATTTCACAATTCATGAACATGAAGAAAAAAAATCATTCTCAAACAGGAAGAAATAAAATATTAAAAGTTCCTGAAATATTTTTTGAAAGATCTCATGAGATAGTGAGTAACAGATATATCCCCTTGAAATGAATGTACTTATAGTTAAAAGAAGTTAATTGATACCAGCACCAAATCTTTTTTCCCTATCGAAGTGGGAAGAATCGTATTGTTTTCACATTTAAAGATATGTTGCTATCATTTAGGTTAAACCTTTTTGCAATTGTAGCATATTGAAAAAACTGCTTCAAGAAGATATATGAAAAAATTTAAACATTTGGCAGTCAGAGACTGCTTTAAAAGCTTTAGAACACCATTTTTTTATTTTAAAGGTTCTGTAGATAATGCACCTCGCATGTATTGAGTTCTTGGTTTACATTTGGCAGTCAGAGACTGCTTTAAAACAGCACTGTTTTATTTCAAAGATTCTGTAGGTAATTAAGCTGGTATGTATTGAGTTCTTGGTAATTGCAACATTAATGGCAATAAAAAAGTTTCAATGATAAGATAGAATATTGAAATATCTAATTTGAATAAAGAAATCATGCTAGCAATATAGAACAGTATAGTCAGAAAAAATGTTTAAGAATGTTTCTAATGAAAAGGATGGCTATACTTAAAAAACTAAAGATAAGTAAAAAAACTAAACTTGGAATATTAATGAAAAAAGGTAGAAAGTAATAAAATTAGATATTGGTCATTACCATTTGATGGAGGAATGTAAATATTATGCTATCAGCAATTATTACTTACATGTAGAGTAAAGTATAGATGTAAATTTCATTATGTCATTATTTGTAAAATAATACAATATCATTTCTACTTCTTTCAACAAGTCTACATTCATTAGACAAGAAAAATAGATTGAGTTGAGACTGTATACTTTACAAAAGACAAATGAAATTCAGTTGTGTAATCATTAACTTGAATAGTGATATGCTCAGTCTAGCTTAGATTTATAACACAGGGGTACAAAATTAAAATTTTAGAAAAATACAAAAGATGTTTTCAGTGATTTTTGTATTTAGTGTGCTGATTTTGAAAATGACTTCCATTTTCCCCATCATGTCAGGAATTTTTATAAAATTGATATCAATATTTTTGCTAAAATCCTTTTTGAAGAGGAATTCTCTCAAACAATTTAGAATTGTCAATTTGGCAACAGGGGTTTTTATTCAGTTAAATCTATGTAAATATTGGTTCTTAGTGAGGCAAATTAATTTCTCAGCAATTAGATGAAAACCATTGTTTCTAGAACTCACAGGTTGTCTTTGATCATGAGAAAAACAAGAAATTCCCTTAAGATTTATACATTTTACAACCAATTATGGTGTAATTTCTAAAAGAAAATCTCTCTCTCCAACACACTATTTTAATTTGTTTTTATTAAGGTACTTACATAAAATACATTATTGACTAAGAAGATAAAAAATTATTCTTGTGTACATATAAGTTTGAAACATATTTTAAAATGTGCAAGAAAGCAAAACAAACAAATTTCTCCTTGGTTACGTTCTCTTTTTCCTTTGAAACTTCTTTTTGATCTTCTTTTATATTTAATCTCAGGCCTATCTTGTTTAACATCCAACAATAGTCGGCTATCATGTTCTTGTCCATTCTTCCTTGATATTTGCGCTCCATATTTTTGATACCTTGATGGAACCTTTCCCTCTGCTGCTTCACTTACTAATCCTAAGTTTTCAGGGGAAAACTCTACATGTGAGTGAAGGAAATGTATTTTCACTTTTATTGGAGCAACCTAACTCATGAAATTTCTCCAGCTTATTCATTGCAATTCTTTTACAGTTAAGATCCTTGCAATTGCCAAGAAACTTTCTAGCTACAAATTTGAAAATAACTCATGCTTCTTTTTCCTTTGCTGTCATACAAGTCTCAAATTTATTATCCTTCATAAACTTGTGAATATCTGGACTAACTAGGATTCTCTCTGTCAACTTGGCTTCGGATATACCTGGAAATTTTTTACAACTCAGTTGGAGGCGAAGGCACTGGAATATCAGGTCCATGAGGAACATGTTGCATGACCGATGGAATATTATCAGGATAAGATATCAGCTTCTAATTTTTGTGGTTATACCCATGAATGAGTCAGGAACAAAAGTAACAATCATCAGAGTGCAACTTTAAATTGTATGGCAGTCTTTTTGCCTTTGAGCCCGAAGCGTAGATCATTGAGGCACTTTGCACAGATTTTATGATGAGCCCATGATTTGTCTTGGTCTCCAAGTTTCATGCCAAAATATGCAAGATAAAGCTGTTTTACATGGTCTGTAATGCTTCTCATGTGATTTTTAATTAAACTATATTCGCCGTATATGTAAAAAAAAAGTCATCTAATAAGTTTTTGCAATGTCTCGAATTCAAAGTCATGTTTCACGAAAGGCACAAAAAAGAACACAACTGTTAAAAGTGCTTCTGAGATAAAGCTCCCACTTATGCAGCGCATGCACTACAATAAATTACACATGAAAGAAAAATTGAAACCAAGTTCAAAATTTCAGCGCCTTACGTTCAGAATCAATCCAGACGAGTGACAGTTCCTGTGTTATCAAGCCAAGACAAGGATCTAAGTTAATGATTTGTGCGACGCTATTGGTAGAGAAATATTGTGACAGGAAGAGAAGGAAGGCAAAGTAAAGATGAAGTAAAATTATATTTTTCCAAAAACCAGACATAATGGAAAATTTTCATTGTTTCTGAAATCAACACCAAAAATACATTATGTTCAGCTATCACTGCTCTTGTATTTTTTCACTGTAACCCTGTGTAATTATAAGATTTGTAATTTTATAAATGAAATTATTATTTGTTATATTTAATTATATTCCATTTTTTCTTCAAATAGAAACATTTTTAAGTCTTCTCATGCCTCTACAAATTGCAAAAATTTAATCTAAAGAAAGCGATTCAATTCGTAGTCCTGAGAGTAGGTCTTGTGAGCTCTGAATATTTATTTAGAAATTGATTAAAGTACCTGTAATTTTTCAAAATAATAATTACATAGGTACATAGAGAGTTGATATACGTATGAAAGTCTTTTTTGAAATTGCAATGCTAATATTTAAACATTTATCAAATTTTGATTATGATTGCATAAATATAATATTGATCTGGAAAGGTCTATCAAAACTAATTTCAGTATATTTTTTTAACGTTTTAGTATGATCATCAATTTTTCATTTTCTTTTAATTTTAACAGTTCTCGCAAGAGCTCATTAACTTTTAATGAGTGTAAAACAATTAAAGACCAGAGGCCTTTAGCTGATAAAGCTTATCAGAGGAAAAAGATCTTGGAACTTGTTGAGGTACAGTATTTATTTTTAAATTGCAACTTTCATCAATAAGTATTTGCAAGAGTAAACACTTATCAACAAAGACTGATGATACTTAAAAAGTGCCCCCCCCCCTAACCATGAGCTTGAAAAAAATTAGTTGCATAAAATAATACAGTAATACCTCTACGCAAACCCGGAGTTATGCGATTTTCAAACATCGTTGATCTGTCTTTTGTTTGAGAGAGGGAAAATTGGTGAAATTAGTAATGTACTTTCAGAAATTGTCAATCTTGCCAGGCAAATAAATGCAGAAGTTGATAGTGATGATGTTTAAGAATTGCTGACTGTTGGATTCCCACAATCAGGAGCTGACAATGGACTAAATTCATGATGGTCACATGATAAAGGCAATCACGTGTTTCCCATTGATTAAAAATTGACATACTAGTTGTTCAACTTGTAAAGTTTAGATAACATTTAAAATTTGATATGATTGGGTAAAAAGTTCACGTGTTAAAAATCTTCAAACAGTTTTCAAAAGTAAAAAAAACTTACATTATACGAGTATTTTTAAATTAAGTGCATTTTGTTTAACTATGTGCATTTTTATATCATTGACAAATATGTACATTTTAAAAGAAAGTTTCTTCAAAAAAAAAAGTTGGCAACAGTGAAGCACATGAACTAATTGGCTGGAAACAAGTGATTACATTTATGATATGACGTCGAATTAATTTATGAACTGATTGGCTGAAAACATGTGATTAAGTTATGTGATTATGACGTCACATGAATTTAGTCCATTGATGAGCTCGCAGAAATGCAAGAGCAAGACATTGAAGAATTTGAGTCTTTAGACCCAGTTCATTCAGAAGATTGAATGATGGTTGGGAATTTGACAGAGAAGGCTTTAGTTTAATTGGAAAAGGCTTATGAGTTTTAGATAATATAGACTTCAAAGATGAGCATACTTTTTTCAGTAAAACAAGGAATAAAAAAAATTATTAGCATGCTACGAGAAAATTTTAAAGAAGGGGAAAAAATCTTAGAGCTGGCAGACTGCTTTATTAGATTTTGTGAAACCTACATCAAAATAACTTCAGTTTGCAATATTGTATTTGTGTTATCCAAGATTTTACTAAACATTTTTTCCCTTAATTATTATATTTTTTGTTTCTGGCCCCAACTAAAAATAATTTATATGTATTTATATGCAAAATCATACCCCGACTTACAGAAATTTGACTTATGCAGTTAACACTCAGTCCCACCTATTGCGTAAGTTTGACCAATAGTATCGCAAACATTGATAAATCGGTTTTTCAGAGAAGGGGTGCCAGCTCAGATGTCAGCCTCGGTACTTGACTGTTTATCTCGGTGCTATTTGTGCTTACACCTGCCTCTTAAGCTGCTTATCTCTCATGATTGTGGACTAAAAAGTTCAGTTACAATGATATTGGGCTCAATTAGCTTAAAACTACACAAACTGGAGATAAATAATATCTTATAATTAACTCTGTTCTCTCTTTTATCTATATATATATATGTGTGTCCTGTCAGCTCAGACAGCATTGATATCCTACCCTTACTACTACACTTTCTGATAACAGAAGGATATCTCCTTCAATATCCCAATCTTTGCTAATTAATTATGGCATACTTGGAACATACTAATTTGTACATGAAATTCTGCAAAGTATTATTATCCCTTTTTGTGCCATTGCAGACTTACTTTTTAATAAAATAATTCTCAGCTGTATGTTGCATGTCTTGCTATTTTTTATTCTATGTCATTTGTGAATGACAGCAGGAATCTATATATGTCAAAGGTGAGATGACACCTTATTAACTTCCTCAACATTATGACTGAACTTTGGAATAAGTCCTACGTTTCTTAGTTGTTGTAATTGTAGTTTTTTTCTATGTATGTTCATCCTAACTACTCGTTTTTGTCACTAATGGACAGTTAATTTTTTGTATATTTTTATATTTAAGAATGCATATATTCTAAGCATGTCTCAGTTAATCTGAATAAATTTTAAAATTAGTCTTACACATGAATAAATATCCTGAAAACACCTTGAATGCTGATATTGTTTTTTTTTTTTTTTTTACTTTACTGCACATGTAAATTTTATTGCTTCTCATGCGATATTTATTCAAAATCACTAGTAGTTTTTCACTCATTCTAATATTTTGGCTAAATTCTAGTATTAAATTTGCATTAATTTCTGCATCTAATTCGTTTTACTAACTCTTTCTGGGTTGAACAGTGTTCTAAAATACATCAGTTGCATATAGTCTTTGGGAGGGCCCATCATATAGAGGAGGCTGATGCATGTTAAATCTGTCAAGGCTCAATATCCTCCCTTTGGTGTGGTGTAGTAGTTAGAGAAGAAGGTGCCAGCTCTAGTGTTGTCCTTGTCACTTGAATGAGGTTCAAAATTATGAGGTCCATCTCCAACAGCCCTGATGTTGTTTTATATAGTGCAACATTAATGTAACTCACTCTCATTTGAGAGGGAGTTAAACATATATATTTTTTCCTGTCAATATTTATTATCAAAACTGCCCTCAACAATTAATAAAAAATACAAATTATACATATATAAAAAAAACTTTGCCTATTCTACTAATATGTGTATAATATGAAAATTTTGAAGCTTGTTCACTTACTTTCTGAGAAAGTACTGTGACCAGAAAGATAATTTTATAGGTAGAGGGAAAATATTCTTTCCATAATCCTAAGTATAAACGACTTTGACAACAAATTTGATAACAAAACTAGATGCCTTGCTGTATATTATGGAGAAATTCCAAAAGACCCTGTCTCTCTTATTTACTTGAACCTTTTGCTGAAATTAAATTTGGCTCTTAATTTGTGCCCCTGTTCTCAAGTGAATTAAACAAGGCATGAAGTTACAGTTAAGTTCGAAACAATTTTAAAAGGGTAACCAAATAAATATAAATGTATATTCAGTTTATTTTAAATGATCAGCTCTACCTATTTGATTGTGCTGTTATGAAATATAGATTGATATATAATCCCTGGCTTTTTTGAAAATATTGGATGCATATCAATTTTAAATGTGAAATAATTTGCAACTAAGGTGTATATTAAGATAATCAAACATTAAATAATAACAGTAGTAGCACTGTTTTCTGATTCACTCACTTTTCTAAGATGATAGATATGTAAGTACTGAAACCACATGGAAAATGATTTTTAATGTTACAGGAAAAACCTACATTCTCTGACAAGAGAAGCAAATCATTTTTCATATTAGTAACAATAGTGTTTTAAATTGTTCAAAAGATATTAATTTAATGAACTGTAACAAAATAACTGATATCATGATGTAGAAGAAACATACACTTAAAAATGAATGAATTATGAGGAAAATGCCAATAATTAATCTGCGAAATGCTGATCTTTACTCTTCAAAATGTTTTGTCAAAAATGCACTGTCCGAATGTTTTGTAAAATGCATCTGGTCAATTTATTAGTGCAGTTTTGTATGTTTGTGATCTTTTTAGATCATATTTTAAAGCTTTTACATGACATCTTGTAGGATTTTACTTTACATTTAGTTATATTTTTTTAATTATTATTAACCAATTCTGAGTGGTTATGTTTTAATCACTAGAAATAGATAAACAGTGAAATTATATACCATGTTCTGTGATATTTTGCATCCAGCTCAGAAATGTGATGTTATATCTAGAAAATTGTTACTAAATTACAGAATAATATCTTTAAAGTAAAATCAATAGCTTGCAGTTGTAATGAATCCCTTTTAAACTTGTGAATTCCTTTCATCCCACCAGAGCACAGTTTATTTTTCTAATTTATGCTTAAACAATTTGCAACAATTACTTAAAAGTTTTCCTTTGGAAACATTTGGTTAAACGTATTTAGTATCAATTATCAGTTTTACATATATAGTTATATATGGGCCCAATGAGAAAGCAACCATTTAACTCTGTATCTGGGATAACCCCAAATTGCAAATATATTTTCAAGTACTTTTTTAAAATAAAATTAAGATTTGAATTAAATTAACATTAAGTATATTTATTTCCAATTTGAACAGTATTTTTCCTGTACCCTTGGTCTCTTTTTTTTATACTCAAGGGTAAACAAATCAAACCAATTACTTTTTTATTTAAAAGTTTGTATTTTGTAATTATTTTATTAATTCAATATGTGTTATTCAAATAGTTTTCTTTGTAATTTTGTAAATTTTTTATTTGTATAGCTTTAAATCGGAGGTGGCCAACCCACGGTGGACTTATAAAAAAAGTTAAAAAGATAATACTAATTAATAATTTTTTTTTTACAATTTTATTGAAGTGCTTTTGTTTTAGACAGAAAAAGAAACCCTCAAAATTTATTTTAAATACATTTAAATGAGTTACAATAGAAATGTATCCTATAGAGAGAATGCACCTGCATTGTTTTGCAAGTTGGCTTACTGAAGCTTTTTTCATTCACAATATTTTGGAATTTGAGGGAGTGTATTTTAAAATATCTGGAAGAAAACACTGATCTGCCCAGTGAGTACTTGTGTGCTATTCTAAAAGGAAGATTGAATATGTGATTTAGCTTTTCTTACCAATATTATGGGACATTAAAATAATTTAAATATAAGATTAAAGAGAAAAGATTGTATTTTTCCTACTCTAGTTGTTCATGTGACCCATCCTTATTTTATGGACAATTTTTTTCCCCTTGATTTTGGAGGAAAAAAATTAGCATATTTCTCATTAATGTAGAAACTATCTACCAAAGTTAAAAGTGCTTCAATCTGTGATAGATCTAAAAATTCTATATCCAATTTTCAGGATTATTTCAGTGCTAAGTTTAATGATTTTCAATATGATAAAAAAAATTCAGATCTTTTCACAAATCCTTTTTCAATTTCTCTCTGAAATGTTACTTGTTACCCACCTGAAATCCGAATCAAAATTATTATCTGCAGCACCATACTACACTGAAAAGCAAATAAAAGGAATTAGATTGAATTTTGTTCTAATAAGCAATTTTTCAAATTTACACAATTTGGCTGTTAGTTATTGTTGTAGATTTGAATCAACATACATTTATGAACAAATGTTTTCTATTATAAAAATAAAATCAAAATGTCGTTCAAAATTAAATGAATTGATTAACAATAAAACCTAAGTTTGTGCTTTGGTCTCTTTTATTTACATTATATTTAAATTTCCACTATGTAGACTTGTATTAAAAATGTACTCTTTGCTTAAAAATTGCATAATATAAGCCTATAAGTAACATTTTTTCACTTTTTTTTATTTGTTCAAAAAGTTAGGAGTGGCTCACATAATTATTTTTTATCTGAGGGTGGCACTCGTCCTGTAAAGACTCGCCACCCCTGCTTTAAATAATTTCAGACTTAAAAGTGCTTTAAGATTTTTTTTTTGTGTTAATACTTTTTTAATTTTGTTTTTTTTATTTCATAAATAAAAATGCTCTTATTTCTTAAGTATTAAAAAGAAGTACCATATATTTCTGAACATAATCCAATTCATGTATAAGCTGAGAGAGCATTTTTCCTTCAAAAGTTTACTCAGAATTCGAAACTGAATTAAAAAAAAATTCTGTTATTTTCGAACATGTTGTCATGAGAGCAAAAATGTTGTCAAACAGGTAGATTATTTTCCAATCAAATTATTGTAAAGTAAACTGCCAATGACAATAGTTTTATTTCTGGTAAACCTATCTGAAGCTAATACATTTTTTCCATTCATTTGTTACCTCTTATATTATTGGGCTGGTCATACTTTCTGTGAGAGATTTATTATTATTTTTTTTTTTTTTTGGAAAATGAGCAGGGGTTGAGAAACTCACTTATAGTACATGATCGTAGACTGATGTTTCATACCCTGGAGATAGAACTCGCTGGATGATGATCATATTTGTATCGACATCCCAATGAGTGAATGTAATCTTATGAATTATTCGTAAATTTTGATTCTGACACTGTGTTTGAAGGATTCAGTTAAAATTCCATTCAAAACACTCAAAAGCTCAAAGATTAAAATTACTTGCACTTGGCTAATGGAAAATGTTTTTTTTTTTCAAAAAGGAAAACGTTTTTTCCTTTACTACATTTTCCACCCGAGATTAACAGTTTCATAAAGAAGCTAGCCCCCTTCCCTACTTTAATTTTTAAAAAGCTCAAAAGTTCTTTAGTTATACATGGAGATATGTGGTACCTTAAAAATGTGTTAAGCTAAATCAATGATTTTCTTTAAGGATTATAATTGCTGAAACACTAAAACCTGCTTTTTTATGTTTATCATTTAATAAGCTTTTCATTCATTTAGTTACTGTTTGTTCATATTAGGTTAGTTTTGCTGAACAGCACACATCTCATCTGCTCTATGAACCTAAAATTAATATTCTATGTTTTTGTGTGTATTTTTCCCCTCATCTTTTTTAGAATAATGCCTTTAATTCCTCCCTACTCAAAATTAAAGTCTATGCTGAATAAGATAGTATCATTTTTATGATGTGAGGGGTTTTAATTTTTTTTAAAATATCTCCTTTTTTAAAAATACAGAATAAACTTTAGCTATTATAAATTATACTAATTTTAACAATTTTTATAAAAATATTTGAAATTTCAAATTTTTGACAGAGTAATATGTTGCTTAAAATATTGTAAATCATTCTCAACTACTTAGAAAAAAGTGGAGTACAGTTCTTACTACCAAGAATTCAATATGATTAATGCTTTCTTCATTGAATCTATTTAGGTGATATAAAACTGTTTACTGCCCAAATTAAGACAAATTACTTTTTCCCTGTGGATTCTAAAATGCATATAATTGAAATCCTTGAAAAAGTTCATACATTTGTTTTAGTTTTTAAAAAAATCAAGAGATACTTTGATTCCAAAATAAATTCTCGAATAGGAGATGTTTTATTACACAGTGGCATGACAAAAACTCAAATTATAATTTGGTCCTAGTTTGCAATGGATAGTTCACTAATAATATATTTTCCAAATTTTTCTGGATCTATCTTTTTAAGTTAATTCTGACCAGATATTTGCTAATTACATGTGTTCAAGGAAGCCGCCATTCAAATTTGATTATTAAAAATAATATATTAACTACTGCTCATGCACATACTCGCACATGATTTTTGAAGTGATTATTAAATCTAAAGATTTTGTGGCAACTGAGTCTCACGTATTCTGAATATACCTTTTCTGTATAGTAGAAAATATAAGTTTATGAATATGCTTCTGAAATTTCATTTATTTACTGTAATTTTTCATTACAAGAATATAAAATTATTTGTCATTTTTTCTAGTTTTTAAATGAAACAAACTTCATGTATCAGATATCTGCTTCTAAATTACAGCAACCAAGTAAGAAAGATTTTGAAATGATTTTCCAGGTGAGAAAAATTAAATCTTTATTTGTGAAGGCTTTATTGATTGTTAAAATTTTCTATGTAAAACTCAAAAAAAAAAAAAAAAAAAAAGAATTTTAGATAATATATAAGATTTTTGCATGTTTTTGGATTGTAATTATTAAATAAATTATTTAAATTAAATCAAATTTCATGGTTCATCCGATTATAACTACGCAGACCTGAGATGAAAAAAATACAAGGGAAGTAATGACTCAACTTTATGTATTTTTTGGTGCTGATTTCAAAAATAATAATGAAAATTTTCTATCACATCACATTTTCTTGAAAAATTCAGTATTGGATTTTTATGAGTATTTACTCCCCAAAAATTTCAGCTTTTAATTTTTTCCTTCCATGCCTCACCTTTATTCTACCATGGTGAAACAAACATAATACCATTGTGTGACACCTTTCCACTGCAGTCTTTCTCTATCAATAGTTTCACCACAAGTTCAAGGATCTGATACCGAATATATGCTCTCAGGAGCCGAGTCACCTCAGACCTTCCATCAGGTTGAGCTTAATGATCTGACTAGAGATCTGGGTTTTTCAAAAGAGGCAGTTGAATTGTTGGGCTCCAGATTGAAAGAAACAAAATTATTGACGAAAGGAACCTCTTTTTATTGGTATGGGAATCGAGAAAAAGAATTTGTTAGGAAGATGAGAACCTGGTCTAGTATTCAGATGTTTCCGGATGGATGAGCAAATTTAATATCACCTGCGATAAAAATAAATGGAGGTAGTTTCTTTGAAAACTGTCTTTCATCTTTACAGAAGCCAGTATGCATCTGTACCAGTTGTACATTTGGTGCATTTAAAGGAACACTATGAAAACCTGACTATTGTTCTCAACAAAACAAAGTATGCTGAGCATGGTTGGACCATTTGAGGTGATCTTCAAAAGTTTGAAAGCTTCTTCATGCTTCTCTTGTTCAACAAGGCAGATGTGCAAAGTTCCCGTCTTTCATTTGTGAGTGGGGCAGCCGTGATAATACTCAACACTGAGTCTAAATAGAATGGTCGCAAAGAGAATCTTAAACGAGCCACCAAGAATGTAATTCTGAACAGCTTAGTTGAGCCTAACAATGCATTGATAACCCCTCTGCATACAAAATTAGGTAAAATGAAGCAGTTTTCCAAGGCTATTCCAGAAGATGGTGATTGTTTCAAATACCTTTGTAAAAAGTTTCCTGATGTGTCTGAAGCCAAGTTGAGAAAGAGGGGATCTTTGTTGGTCCAGATATCCTCTAGCTTGTGAAGGCGAGTTGATATTTGAGTCTTCCATTACAACAAAGGAAATAGAAGCTTGGGTTGTTTGAGTCAAAACACATTTCCTTTACATATCTGTGATTTACCCTCGAAAATTTAGGATAAACCAGCGAAGAACAAGCTGAAAAGTTCCACCAAAACATCTAACAAGGGGAGGGCACGACTAAGGAAATTCATTTGGGATCGAGACTTGGTGTAATAGTAGTACTTTTTTAGGGTGTTCACCCCTCAACGTAATTCCGTCGAATGGCCAGTCAATTCGGAGAAATCAGCCTTCAAAATTCATGTTTAGCTTTTATACAATTAAATTTTAATTTTCCGCAACGAGTTCGTAGCTTGATTGGTAAATCGTCTGCTTTCTATGCTGGAGGCTAGGGTTCGATTCCACGCGATCAACTTTTTCTCTTCAATTCATTTAATTATTTTTTTAAATTAAATAAATTTATTTATGAAAGGTATATTGAATATTAAACTATATTTTTGTAATTATTTTGTATTTTATAAAATTAAAAAAATTTAAAATATATATAACTTAAATTTTTTACTAGTAAAATTATTAAAAATTATTATTAATTAAAATATTTAAAAATTACTATTAATTAAAAATATTTAAAAATTATTATTAATTAAAAATATTTAAAAATTATTATTAATTAAAAATATTTAAAAATTATTATTAATAAAAAATATTAAAAAATTATTATTAATTAAAAATATTTAAAATAGTAATTAAATAAAAATATTTAAAATAATTATTAATGAAAATTATTAATAATTAAAATTAGTAAATTAATTATTAATTATTAAAATTAATTAATTAATCACTGTTTATACTAATTAATTAATTACTATTTATTATAATTAATTATTACTAAGCATTAGTATTAATATAAAAATATTATTAATTTATTATTAAACTTATTATCACTTTATTATTAAAATTATTAATTTATTATTTAATTTATTATTAAA
>BMAV01019199.1:258361-268682 GCA_019973955.1 Trichonephila inaurata madagascariensis
GAAGGCTGATTTCTCCGAATTGACTGGCCATTCGACGGAATTACATTGAGGGGTGAACACCCTAAAAGAGTACTACTATTACACCAAGTCTCGATCCCAAATGAATTTCCTTAGTCGTGCCCTCCCCTTGTAAGATATGGAGCACAAATATCAAAGAATAGGGGACAAAAATATGTTCACCAACTACTGTTGGATGTTAACACGAGATAGGCCCCAGATTGTGTGTGAATATAAAAGAATATCAAAAAGATGTTTTAAAGAGAAAAAAAGAGTATGCATTTAAATAGAAACTTTGTTTTGATTTTTGCAGAGTTTAAAATTTGTTTCTAACTTTCAAGTACACAGGCATAATATTTGCTCCTCTTCCTCAATCATTTATTTCATATAAATTATTTTAATGAAAGCTAATTAAAATAGTATGTTGATGATTTTTTTCTAAAAACTGAACCATAATTGGATATAAAAAGTGTATACTTAAAGGAAACTTGTTGTTTTTCTCTCAACCACAACAGCAACTCATGAGATCTGGTGACAGTGATTTTCATTCATTTACTGAAAAATCAATTTGATTCATCAAGAATCGATATTTACATAGATTTAGCTGGATAAAAACTACTGTTGCAAGATGGTACATGCCGAATTGTTCCATATAATTCCTTTTAAAATAGGATTCTAGCATAAATATTGATATCGAGTTTACAAATAATCCTGTCACAATGTGAAAAATGGTGTCCATTTTCGAAATCAGCATAATTGCCTAAAAATACCAAAAACTTTTATTTTGCAGGCCTGTGTTATTTTTTTTTCTTTTAAATATTATTTTTTAATATTGAAAATCGAGAGAAAAAAATATACTTTTGGTGTTTAATCAACATCAAATAAAACTACTAGCGTGATAGTTTGTAGTTATTTTGTTAAAAGAATTATTTTTTGCTGTATTATATTATTCCATAATGATATGCAAATACTGTTTTTATGTGGAAACTTCAAAATTTTTTATCCATGTTGACAGTGCTGATTTAAGCTCATTTTGGGCCATAGGGGCAGAAGATCTACTAGCCTCCTTAGAGGAATTTATATCCATAAAATCTGGTTATATATATATAGTCCAGCTCTTATTCGGGTCTCTGGGTGCCTGCCCCCAAGTGCCCAATGGATAAACCAGCGCTGCATGTTGAATTAGTTTACTAGTGTTTATTTTCTCTCCAGATGCATAAAAAATATAAGGAATTTGATTTTTATGGCTCAAATAATTACAATTTTTTTTATATAAATAAATTCATTTTTATAATAACTTTAATAGAGTAATATAACTTACTCAGTTTTAAATTCTTTCACACTTTCTGATTCTTAAACACATGTTCAATTTTCTTATTCTATTTTATGTAGCTTTTGCAATGTACTTTATTGGTTACTTTGATAATTAAGATAATTTTTTGCCAATCATTTAATAAGTATGTTATTAAGTAACATTTAAAAATACTTAAGATCAATTTATCAGAATTTAAGATATTTGCAAGTAAATTGCTGAACATATTGTTACGTTGATCGGGATTCGACGACTTTATGCAAATCTGTCGCAAAGAACAAAACAGTTCTTAAGAAGGATGAGAATTTATTGTCGAGAAACAATCCTTTAAATACAGGATTCAACAGCAAATTCGCAGATGAAATCTCACAAGGTCTTTACACCTTCAACAGCACTCAAACACAATTATCAGTGTTTAAAGTACACGTATGTAAAAGATTATTCACAAGCACTGCTCGTCCAAACTTATCAGTAATCACGGTCAAAGCAAGTCTACTAATCGCTGGTCGAAACAAGACTAACTAACTTTCGGCGAGCGTCTCTCTATTTTTAGGCCTCGCGGAAAATTCAAGAAAGATCTGCTTGCGTCATAGGTCTTGAAATTAGTGTTTTTCTCCACTAGTTTCTAGAAGAATCCATAGGGTCCCGAACTCGCCAAAGATGGTCGCCTAAAATGATGCCAACTTGGCTTTATTGCCAAGTTCCCATTGAATCACTATTATAACGTAAGGGACGGCATTGCTTGTGAATATTACGATTTTAACATAAATTAAATATAATATAGAGTAATTTAAATGTATTACACATCCAATTATATACAAATTATTTACACTACTTTATACAAAAATCGTAACAATATTTATGTAGATATATATTCATGCCCTATTATTCTCTATGTATTTTTTATTTTTAGCACCTTGTACAGTTTTTTGAACCTGATTATGTTGTGAAACGGATTGAAGAGGAAGCTCCAAGAATCTTAAAGAGTCTGTGTTATCATTTTATTCCACCAAAGTCTTCTTTTTTGTATATTGCTCGAACAAACTGGCCAACTCTTTTGGGTTGCTTATTGTTCTTGATGGATATGGCCAAGGTTTGTTTTTTTTATTTTCTATATTTATGTAAATTTATGTTAAAGTTATGTGTACAATTAACTTACTATTTATATTGTGTTAATTTAAAAACTTAATGCAAATATTTTTATAAATATAAAGAATAAGTATTAAAATACTTAATCTTTACACCAAACAATATTTCATAGATTATAGATAATCGTTAACACTCTGTCCTTGTTTAATCAGAGAAAACAATCACCACAACTTCATGATTTATAGCCCTTTGGTTGTGGATATTAATATTTTTGTGTCAAGACAGTGAAGAGCTTGAACTCTTTGCTAAAGGAAGAAATGAATATTATATCATAAAATGAGCACAAGAAGAGCTCTTTTTATTATTTACTGTTATTTCTGGGTGGAATGTTGAAGAATGAGTTTCGCAATACCATGGAGCATATAGAGATTCTGTCGCGTGTGCATATCTCTGCAAGTGCAAACTACCATAAAAAATCTGGCATATAACACACATCTATGCTTTCAAGCTGCAATTTTTAATTTTTAGATATATTTGCCATATAATGTGCATCCTCTTTTTTTAGGAAGAGACCTGAAATGTACAGGCACAATTCTCTTATGTTTTAGTCATTCATTTGAGGTATTATTCCATGCTTTGGAAAAAGAATTTATTTTCCTTTAAGATCATAAGGAATATCATTTTTAAATAAACAGCATTTTGATATATATAAAAGCCTAATTTTTTCCATGCTCATCTTTTTTTTCTGCTTTGAAAGTTCTCATTTTTATACCTGTTGTATACCTGTTGTAAGTGTGTATTATATGCTGAATTTTACAGTAAACGAAATTCTCATATTGCTCTCAATATTCTTATTAGTATCTTGTTTTTCCATGCTTATTTGCTGTGTCTCAATTTTGGAGAGATTTCTGAGTTTTGAAAGTTTGTTAATACGTTCTCTTGACTGATGCTCAACAATTTTTTGAACTGGTATTATATTTGCATATTACTCAATACTTTTTTTTTGTTTGTTTTATTTATTTCTGGTCATATTTTTTCCAAGTCTTGACAAAATTTGATGTCAATCAATTGATCTCTTTATCATTTGTGATAAGAGTATGATTAGTGGAAAGTATGCATAATTAGTCTTAAGTTCTGACAATCATTGAAGGACAAAGCAGTCAAAAAAAATATCAATAAACTGCTGGTGAAACAACATACCAATTTTGATGAATGCAAATTTTTAATTACATTTGAATCATTTATGTGTGGAGTTTTTTTTTTTCTGAGATAGTTTTATGTCTTCAAAATGTAACTAGTTGCACTATTTCTTCTTTTTTCCTAATGCAAGAGGTATAAAAATATGTTGTAAAATGTTTGCATGAGATGATACAATTATATGCATATGTCACATGTATAGGTATATTTTCATTTCATTGTAGTGCTAGTTGAAGCCATTCATTCTTTATTTTGTATAAAAAAGAATATAGAGATTTAAAGTCATCAAGCTTTCAAAGAAAATGTCCAAAATGGCTTACATATAATTAGTTTAAAAAAAAGAATTCTGTTAATGTTAATTTAAAAAATAGTTTCACACACACAGTTTGTGGTATACTCCTCATTGTATTAAATTTCTTTAGAAACTTTAATTTCAAACATTGACTGGTCATCTTTATATTGTGATAAATCTATTTCAAATTATGACTAAAGGGATTTTTTACAAAAAATTATCAATTCAAAAGAATGAATAATTAGTGTTTTTTCAAAACTTTTTTGAAAACATTCTTAAAGATCTATTCTGATTTGTAGCAATTACATTAAAATTTTAAGAGAATGTACTCTTTAAAAAATGAAGCCATCTTCAATATCTATTTTTAAGTACAACTTTTAGAAATGTTAATGAGTTTTATTCATTCTGACATCAGTTTTTTAGTTAGTAACATTTTTGAAAATGATGTGTCCAATTTCACAAAAATTAATTGCATTCAAATAACTTTTTCTGTTTATTTCTAAAATATTTCTTTAAAAACTTTTTTTATTTGTGAGTTATGTGTAGTTTAAGTGTTTTTAATTTATTTTTTAGTTTGTTGAAAAAATTGATCCTAAATTATTCTTCAGCGCTGCAGAAATTGAAAACCCTGAGGAACATGCTGTAAGAACTTGTTTTTTTATTTGTTTATATTTTGTAATAAAATAAACAAAAGTGCAGTTATATTTATTGAAACACTGAAAATTTAATTAAGCTTACTAGGGCTATAGCTTTGAAAGAATTACTACCTGCAAGTCAAAAATGATTTAAAAAAAAAAAAAAAAACAGAAGTAGTACTTATTCTTAATTTTTTTTACATTCCATTGCATTGATTCATAGTGAAATTAATATTTTCCCTTGTGAGAGGCTCACCACCAATTAATCTATTAATCGGCTCCAATTAATCTATTTATTTCCACTCAAGGAACAGACACAATTTCAACTAAGAATAGAAAGAGAATGTCTCAATGTTAATCGTGAAAGTGGAACAACGACAGTAAAACAGGAACAATTAGGAGACTGTCAAACTCCATCCTTGCCTTAATAAAGGATTAAACCTATCATCCGATTTAATCTAATATCAAATCAATTCTAGTGAACAATCATCACTTTAAAGTTTCCTCCTAATAAGAATAAAATCATTATATAATTCCCTAATATTATACCTTCAGTAGTAATCTCACCTGACTCGAGTGTATCTTCTCTCCTTCTCTCTCTCAAGCCAGAAAACCTCACCTATTCATAGTAAGTTAATTTAATTATCACGATTATCTTCTTCTGAAGGGTTGGTTGTGGATAACGTGAATTGATAGCCCAAAGATTTCCCAAGAGGATTAATTGAAAAAAGCACATATAGATTCATCGCACCCTATCTTGTACTACTGTCGTAAAAAGAAATATATCTAGAGTTAAATTATTACTTTATGCATACTTTATAAATTGATGAAATGAATAAAAAAA
The DNA here is from genome assembly GCA_019973955.1 of Trichonephila inaurata madagascariensis. Taxonomy (NCBI): domain Eukaryota; kingdom Metazoa; phylum Arthropoda; class Arachnida; order Araneae; family Nephilidae; genus Trichonephila; species Trichonephila inaurata. Next base: position 263,728 of record BMAV01019199.1, read on the forward strand.
AATGGAGTGACATTTTCTTCCATTTGATCATATTTTTATAATGTTGTATGCTTCATAACAGTAAATATACAACACCAAGAAGGAATGGCCTTAAAATGATATGAATCACAAGGTTGATGCAAGTTACTGAGTTCCATAAGTGATCCAGAAAGTGCACCTGACCTTCATTTTATGAGTATGATATAAAGAAAAAAACTGGCAAATTCTTTAATAGTCCTGCTACTGTGTGGGCCAGAGAAACTGGTTAGTGGAATTGTTTGTGTTAGGTTGCACCAAGGGAGGCAGTTTCAGAATACAGACAAGTTCACGAAGGTTTACAGAATCTGACTCGGGCGAACCAGGTTGATCAATTTTTTTGTACTGCATCAAATAGCCAGACCACCATTAACACACCTACATAAATTCTCGCTATGGCGAAGACGTTTGGAAAAAGAAAATATGTCATATTTGAAAAGTGCCAGATGGAAATCAACACTTGTAAATTGATGCAATGACTGGGCAAGTATTGGAAAGCCCTTCAGTATCACTTCTATCTAGCTTAGCTGTTCCCTGCTGGAGATAAGTGTAACCCTTTTGCTTTCAGGGCACTCAAAAGGAAAATGAGAAAATGGTAATGATGAATGCTCAATCAGGAAAAGAACAAAAGGATTAAAAATTAAAAGGAATTTTATATAGTAGTTAGAGATTTTTACAATTTGATTATTGACCACTTTGACTAATTATAATCAGTTGTAATATTGACCTCCCTTTTGATAAAATTTTCAGTGAAAATGAGCTGTTTTGTAACTTATAGTTTAGTACTCTAATAATGATTTGTAAATATTATTAATATTATTTATAGCAAAACTTAAATTTGTATGTTTATATGGCAGCAGTGTGCAATATGATCAAAGTATGTTCTCAAGTTGAGCATTGTTACATTTGAAATATTCATTCTTTTAAACTATGCTTTAAGTTAATATATTGCAGGTTGTCCGTGTTTGTCTATAAACAGTATTATAACCAAATTTGTGTTATTTCTACAAGTTGTTTGCATTCGAAAAATGAGCTTGTCCTCCTTCTGCCTGCATTGCACTAGAAGAGCAAAAGGTTGTTTCTTCTGGAAAAACTGGAATTCTCTTCGCTTACTTTTGCTTGTGATTAATGATCTCCTTCCTAAAGGCTCATTTTTTCTCTGTATTTCAGATTTTAATGTGATACATGATGGGCTATTCATAAGAATAAAGAATGCATTAATTCATATTATGTTGAACTTTTGTTTTGAATACTTGTACTGAGGCATTCCTACAGTCCTATTTTAATTTTTCTGCCATCTACCTACTATTCTCGTGATTTTGGCTATTGATCAGTGGCTAAAAATTGGTTATATTGGAATTTGTATTGCATATATATATATATATACACATACACACACAGTTCGACCCTGATTTAACTCTCTTTCCTTCTCGCTCCAATAAAATCACGGGTGGAAATTTCCGGGCTGAAGTGTTCAGAAGTAATGTGGTATAAAGATTAAAATTATCTATTTCTCTTGCCCGGAATCATGTTTATTTCTTACCAGATTGTTAGTAGATAGCTGTTTTATTTTAAACTATATGTTAACACAATCAAACATATATATTAGCAATATGCTTTTGTAACTTGCGCTCAGATACTTAATTCCGTTCTTCGTGAATACACGTGGGTTGCATTCTGTGATAAAATATTTTTATATTGTATACAGTACGGAGTTCGTCAGGAAGTGAATCTACTTTAAGTATAAATGGATCTGCGAGTGATTCTGAAATAACAGATTGTTTTGAAAGTTCGGTTAGTGAATCTGAGAGCAGTGATAATGGATCTGTGTTGTTGGCCCTTGCATCTCATAATTTCAAATTTACCTAAGAAAGAATTACTGTGTTTTTGAATTTGCATAAGTGTAATAAAATTCTCCTTTAATGTTTAAAAAACACATTTTTTTTTTTAAATTTTACTCTTTGCTAGAAAATTAACATTCAGTCATAATAACCCTAAATGTTGACTTTTCTTAAAAAATTAATTTTTTTTATATTTCAAGCTAAAAATTAAACATAAATTTAAAAATAAATGAACATACTGAACATGCACTTAGTTTTGTATAATTTTCTTAAATAAAAAAAATAGGCACTTTTATGACCATTTTCTTCAAAATTATGTGACCATTAAGGGGTTAACGATTGCGAATTTTGCGATTTAAGAAATTTTTCTCTCTTCCCCAATTCACATAAAGGCAACAACTCCTATTTAATGCATAATAAACCCTGCATTAACGAATTATTTCAACAGCTAGTATTTTTTTTTATTAATTTGTATTAGAAAAATATGGATTTTTTTTTTTCGTTTAAAACAGAAAAAGAATTTTTCTTGTAAGAATCAAATTTTAATGGGGCAAGGTGCAGATGATTTATGGGTGTAACCTATCGTGTGAGTCTTGAATAGGACAGGAAATTTCTTTTTTTTATCTTATCTCAATTCGTAACACAGAAAATATTTTAACGATTATGATACATTTGATGAAGGACTGCCTTGCAACTGAAATTCAGGAAACTATTAATTTGTCAGAGCCAGTGAATAGCGATTCTAATGCAGAAACCGATAACAAAACTCTTTTAAAAACTGTTACATTTTCTAATGCTTTACATTGTGTAGAAATTGTAAGAACATGCCTCTCTCTTATGCAGCAGGGTGTAAATGTCAGTATTTTCTTCTCTGTATAAAGTCGAAAAAGAACTCTTTCAAGTCAGGAATCAAAAGGATTTTTAAACATCTGTTAGTCAGTGTTTTAAAATTTCTAATTAACTGGGGCATAATAATTCACTAATAGTATTTTTAGCTGTTGAATAAAATGTATAAAGTTTCTAACTATGGATATTTTTTTTTGTAGTTACTTATTGTAGAATTTCCAAAATGTAAATGCAACAAATTAGTATTTTGTAGGAACCCCAATTTAACGAATAAAATGTGCAGTCCCGATGAATTCTTTAAATTGAGGTTCGACTGTGTGTGTGTATTGGGAGCATAATGGATAATTTTCCTCTCTTTTTTTGTGATTCAGGGTAATTGAAAAAGGGAGGTGTGAGTCCAAGTATTTCTCTAATAAATTAGAAGTATTTGAAATCCATTTGCTTCTTGTATATAACTGTTTCTGTTCAATAAAGCATTCCACTCCCCTAAAACTCCCTCCCCCCTCCCCATTACGTTTGTTGAGTGTATGTGTTATGACTCAATTTGCTTTTGAATGAATAATATACTATACTGTTTGAATTAATTGGGTTAAGCATTTTTTTCTTGTCTGAGTTGGTTTGTGATAACCAGTTATGTCCCAAACCACCTCAAACCTGTTATATTTGCCCAGAAGTAATGTGATGGATCGACCTTGACTATAATTTACTATTTTGATTGGTTTTAGTACATTACCATTTCAGTTGTAAGCCTTTCAGTGTGGTAACTAGTGGTTATAATTTTTCGTTCCATGCAACTCGTGTTACCTTTGCTTGTTCAGAGATAGATATTACTCTGATGAAGTGTTCTAAAATAATCGCTCTTACTGAACACACTTCTATGACTGTGAGAGATATAGCTATGGTAGTTGGTGTGGGCAAATCAAGTGTTTCAAGAATTTTAAGAACATTTCAAGATTCCTGATCATAGTTACCAAAAAAAAAAAGGAAAATGTGTGCTCAAATGGAACATTACTCTGATGATAAAATTCTAATAAGAAATAGCAAAATAAATCAAAGTAAGACAAGTACAGACCTTCGAAGGAATTGGTGTTAGTTTATTCGATTATGGTGTTGAAGTGAGTACCTCAACTGTACAGAAAAGGGTTCTAAAAGTAGTTGTAGGGCATCAAAATCGAGGAAAAAGCAATTTCCAACTCAGAAAACAACAACAAAAAAATGTTTAGCATAGGCCGAAAATACCTATCTTGAAATGTTAAGGAAGAAGGTGAGTTTTAGTGATGAAATACATTTATTTGTCCAGGGATACAAATCAAGTGTAGTTAGACAAATTGAAGTTGAAACTCTGCTGCCAGATCCATATTCAACATTCTGTAAAACACTCTTCTAAATAGATGTTTTGGGGGGTTTTCCATAACAAATGGCACTGGAAGTTTAGTTCTTCTTAAAGGCATGATGAAATGTCAAATACATAGAAATATTAGGCAGTAGAATTGTTCCATCCATGGATACATTTGACAGAACATTTCAACATGATTTGGCTTCTTGTCACAATTCAATATTGGTCCAGGCTTTTAATGGGAAAATAAAATAAAAGTGCTTAATTAGCCTGGTAATTCACCAGACCTAAATCCTATGGAGAATTTATGCCATATTCTTAAGAATCATTTAGCTAAGATAAGTTGCATAACAACCGAACAATTGATAAAAAGTACTATGCAAGTGTTTCTACGATGATGAAGTTAAGAACATGTACGCTACACCAGTGGAATAAATACCAAGATGAGTTGAAGAGGTCATTTCTGCTACAGGAGGACATACTTAATATACTAATATAGAGATTTTTCTGTCTACTTAAGGTATATAATGATTAAAAGTTAGTCTTAGAAAAAGTTTTTTGCCATTTGTCCCAATTAATTTGAACAGTATAGTATAACAAATACCAACAAATTAAAGACACATTTAAAATAAATTTATGAAACCTTTTTTTCATTGGGTTTTGTACAGTAATTTAATTGTTAATTTTTATATTTAAGACACACATTTATTATAGTACTAGCAAATATATCACTTTCCTTTAATACTTTAGCTATTAAATACATTTCATTAAACTTTCAATGAAAATAGTTTAAAAATGTATTATGGATTAAGTATTTTTTAAGTATGGAATTGTTTTTTGAGTACTCATTTTTTTTCCTTCTGTTTTTACATTTTATTACCCATTTTATATTATGGGTAATAAAAAGTTACAAAAAA
>BMAV01019199.1:268782-294930 GCA_019973955.1 Trichonephila inaurata madagascariensis
TTTTTTTTTTTTTTTTTTTTTTTTTTTTTTTTTTTTTTTTTTTTTGCAATAACAAAAAGTAATAAGCAGTAATTTTGCTTAGTTTCCTTAGTTATTTTTTTTAGGAGTAACAATACCTACATTAAAACTAAAAAATGTTTAATTTTGTGATTAAACATTTAAAAACTACACACATGGTTCTAATTGAAGTACAAAGAGCTTGTAAAATGAAATGCCTTCTTAAAGTATATCCTGAAAATATTTCCGCTAAATTATCAGCTACTATTTTTTTTTCCAGATTTTGTTAAACTACATTTTTAGTTCATATATTTCAAGAGAAGATAATGAAGAAGAAATCAGTTTTTTCACAGAACTTAGTAAGTAAAATTATTTTATGGTTGATTGAGTTTAAAAAGCATAATAAATTATGAATGATATATTCTTTGACATTTACCTTTTGGTTATAGCAGATTATAGCTGAATTAATTTTGATTTACATCTTTTTATGTTGATAAGTTTTATTTAAAAATAATTAATATGAATAAAACTAATTCTTGTTTTTCTCTTTCAGTTAAATCACGTAAGCCATATGATATTGTAAATCTCCAAGAAAAAAATAAAGAGTTAAATTTAGCTTTGGATCAAGTTCAGAAAGAAATGGTATGTATTTTTAAAATAATTATTTTTTTTCTTTTTCTATCTCTTTTCTTTTGGGGGGGGGCCGCGCCCCAACTTTTATTTTACAAACATTTTACATTTTAGGAGGAAATTAATGATTTGAAAGCCAGCTCAGAAGAGTATGATATAGTTTCTAAGCACTATGAAAATTATTTTTGCCAAATGGCCAATCACCAAAAGAAAAAGGAAATGGATTGTGAACATCTGTCTCAAGAGTTGGCTGAAAAAGGTAATTTTTTTTTTTTAACATTTTTTTATAATTCAATAATTTCGAAATAACTAAAACTGTAATGTGAAATTTTGAAAAGAATTGTTTTATGTTTTACAAACGCTTTGCGAATTTCATTTCTGCCTTCAAGATGTATTCTTTTTCATTTAAAAACATATAATTTATTAAGTATTATAAAATCAGTATTGTTACGTCGATCAGGGTACAAGGATTTTATGCTATCAGTCTCAAAGAGCAAGGCAGTTCTTCAGAAGTGATGAAAATTTATTTTAGAAAAACAATCCTTGAAATACAGGATACAGCCCTAGAATTCACTTAATAAATCCCGGAAGGTCTTCACACTTTCTACAGTGTTTAAAAATACAAAAACATAATGTTTAAGATTATTCACAAATGCTCGCTCAATAGTAGCAACTAATCGTTAGTCGACTCTTAAACAGTCAAAACAATATTCACTCAACTTCAGCAAGTGGCTCCTATTTATAGTTTGCGTGGAGCTTTCCCAAAAGATCTGCTTCCATCATAAATCGTGATATTAATACATTTCTCCAGTAATTTTCAGAAGCATCATTATGGTCACCTAAAATGATGCCAACTTGGCGAAATGTTGGTGATAGAGCCAAGTTTTAATTGAATCGCCATTATAACATAAGGAACGGTGTTGCTTGCGAAATTACAATTTTAATATAAAATTAATAAGCAGAAAGTAATATTATTGAATTACACATCCAGATATATATTATTTACACTTTTTTAAGCAATCATTAAATAAAATTCGTAACAGTATTTTCACATAGTTATATCAAGTGTTTTTTCATTTTTGAAGAAGACATACCCATGTATATACGTATGTAATCATTAATCATATGCAAAACTGCAATGAATCTTGTTTGAAGCTAAAACATAAGTAAGGTCAAATTTAAATGATCACTGTAATGTAATAGCAAGCTCATGTGATAAAATAGCAAAACAACATAGGAAAATTAAGATTCTGCCAAAAAAGTTAAAACACTTAATTAAACACCTTAGGATCGCACCTAAAGGAAACATTATTAAAAATAAATTATAAATATAGCTTAAAAAACAGGGGGAAAAAACCATATAAAAATTAAAAGGATATTTTGTTAGATAGAAAAGAAATATAAAATTAAAACGTAAGAGGCTAAATGAAAAATAAAATTATAAAAGGAAATAGCCTGTGACACTATCTTGTGAAAGTAAAATAAAAGTATTTTTCAAATTGAGAAATAATCAATTAAAAATTGTTAAAACAACTTGTGTATCTTAAAATCAATAAATAACATTGAATTTATTACAAATGCAGGTATAAATAAAATTAAAGGAATAATCACAATTTAAACAATTAATAAATTTATAAGAGTATTAATTATGCCAGTATTAATAAAAGTATTATTATAGGAATATGTTTGTAGTAATTCTAATAGGTACTTTAATAATATTAAAATCAAAGGCTTCTCTTTTATCAAAAATATTAATATTTATATATATATATTTATAGCAATGCTGTAAGTGATATTTTTAAGTTTATTACTAGTTTTGTGTTTGGGTTGTTCCAAAATATCTGAAATGAAGTTCTTCATTTATATATTTAAGATTTTTTTTAAAAAGTTTTATTCACTTAAATACATAAATTGTAATGCTCTTATGTGTTGAAATACATAATTGTATACTATTAACATTCCTTATAAAGCATCCTATTCTTCCAGAGACTGAATTACAAAACCTAAAAGATATTCTTGCTCAGAAACAAGCATCTTTTGATGCTCAAGGCTTTGATGGGAAAAAACAGATGTCTTATTATGAAAATCGAAAAGGAGAGCTTTCAGAAAAATTGCAGATAAAGAAATCAGCTTTCAAAAAATTACAGAATGAATGTTGGGATGTAGAAATGCAATATGCTAAAGACTTTGACAAGGTAAGATGGTTTCACATTTCACTTAAATTAAATTGTAGAATATGATTATATATATATATATATATATATATATATTATATTATATAAAATGTTTATATATATATATATATATATATAAATCCTATATTACAAGTATGGTGTATATATATATATATATATATTGTGTCTCTGGTGAATTCCAATTTCTTCCTGCTTTAGCACTGTAGGTTCTAGTACTTATTAACTTTTATTTTATTTTACTATATATATTATATAAAAATTCATTATTAAATTAAATTATTTTATATATTAGCTGTCCTAAGTCAGCAATGTTTATAGTACTGCAGCATCCATTTTATAATTTTTAATCTCGGTGTCTCATATGTCCTTCATTGTGTGATTTTCCTACTGTTTATGTGTTTTTCGAATGTGATTGTTGGATGTTATCTCTTGTTTGTAAAGAATAAGACTACATATATATATATACACACACACGGGCAAAAAAATCCTGAACATACTCTTTTTTAACTTGTTACTAATGCCACCTGATTGGCAAAAGCCAGATTGAGGCCCACGAAATTCATCATGGTAAAGGGCTAAGTGACGCCTGTTGTTAGCCATAGCTTTGAGTACCATACAGGTGACAGTACAATTTGGCTCGTTTCCACCCCAATTTAGAGGGAGAACACTCTGGGGGTTGTCAGAGGCCTCCCACCTCTCTTCCCCTTCCACAAACCTCACGAAAGGACCCGAGGCTCGACGGCTATTTAAAGCACCCCCATGTCGCGAAGGCACTATACATTTCAAACATCCATGTCTTCTCCTGCCCCTCCCCTTCGAACCCAGGCCCTACAGCACAAAACCAGACCACTATACTGGATGAACGACATTTTTTTAACTTAATTTTTCTGTTTGATTTCATTGAGATTATCATATCACTTTCACTAATGTATTTTTTTTTTCATGCTGATTTTGAATATGTTTGTAGAATTAATGAAAAGTAAATAGTTTCATCAATATTTTGAAAAATTCATTGAGACAAGTGGAGGTCACTGTGATAATGAGTGATTGTTTTTTTAGCTTATGAAATGCTCTCTTGTTCTAACCAATCAGACCAATAGTGATGAAGGGTTGAAAAGAGAATATGCAACATATCTTAGTGTATTGAAATCAGTTATGTGATGCAATTTGTGGAGAATATTGGTATTATGAGTAAATTTTCATTTCTGCCTTATAATTAAAGGTACAAAATAATGCTTTAGAAGGCAGAAAATTATTCTTTGTGCAAATTGCTGCTGAAGTACTATGTAGTCTTTCTGTTATGAGAATATATTAAAAAGATATTCTGAAACAAATTTCTATTGTGAACAGGAAGTATCCAGATGACCGAGAAAAACAACTTTATGTGAATGTAAGGTATTGTGCACAGGATATTACTTTAAACAGAAAGTTTAATTCATGACACATTTTGATGTGATGGACTTTGACGTCAAACATGAATTTATGCCAAAGAACTGTGAAAGGGAGATAGATGATATGGTGTTGGCAAACTTCACATTAGGAACAGATCAGTGAAAGCCAAGAATTACAGTGAAATATGAACAGCAAATCTTTCTGGAGATCAGTCATAAATTTTTAGGACGATAATGCTCCATCTCACCTTGCAAAGGTAGTTAAGAAGGTGTGAAGACAATACTGTGAATAGGATGAACTGGCCAGAACAGTCTTCAGATCTTAATCCGATAGAGAATCTATAGCATGAAATTGGTTATGATACTTCAAACAAAAAATCTTCAGACAAATGTGAGTTAATTGTAGCTCTAATATTTTCTTTTAACCATGTTGTTATGAAAGAATTTATGAAATTGGTACATTGCATGTCCGAAAGATGTAGAGCTGAAACTAAAGCAATTGGTTTGACGTAAAAATATTGATGTTAAAACATATAAGATGCATGTAATTTTCAAATTACATAAAATGTTACCGTATTTACAAATTTTTGTGTGATTTTACTATCTATGTATTATATTTTTCTTTATTGTGTTATTCGGTACATACTACACATTCTTGTGTTCAGACTACTGTACTGCAAGAAGTTTTTGTGGTATTAAAAAATTAGTTACAAATTTAAAACCAACATGAGAAATACATAAGAATTGATAACAATAGTTTAGATTGCACAATAACTTCATAATGAAAAATTGTCAAACATAAAAATTAAGCAAAAAATAAGTGTGTTCAGAACTTTTTGCCACCACTATATATTCTAGAAAATATTTGAAGTAAAGCTAAATTATCCCATCAGAAACTGAATTATTTATTTGCAGATAAAAGTTAAGTTTAACTTTGAATGATTATCTTTGTATTCATTTTTGAAGTAAATTCACTATAAAAATCTTCGTCTTATTTTAGTTATAAGAATGTTTTAAGTTTAAAACATTTATTCAACAAGACAGTTTTGCAACAAGCATCTTTAGAGATTCAAACCTCCAAAGATGTAGAGCTAAAAAGAAAATTATAACTCATTTTGTTTTAAAAGTAGCATAATTTGTGTAAACTAGTAAGTTTAGAAAGAAAAAATCCTGGGTTTTTTCTTTACTGTACTTGAACTTTACTATGAAAATCAAATTTAAATAATTAAGATATCTAAAAAAATTCTTTCTCAAAGTTATGTAATTACTTTTCAACAAGAAAAATTTTGCTTAACTTGTTTAATTTTGCGAATAATAAAACATTTTCATTATTTTATCTTTATTACAGGGAACTTCTATATGTGAAACTTTTAATGAAGTTTATTCCAATGTCCATGAATTAACCAATAATATTTTGGATACTTTGCAAAATGCGAACCCTGTTGCAAAAACTCTGTGCTCTAATCTTACATTTAATTTTCCTGAATGTAAAATGCAGCTTGGACAAAAATCCATCCTTCAACAAAGTAATACACGTAAAAGTACTTTGGAAGAAATAAAAAAGAAGATTGATTCTACAGATTTATTTTTAAATTGTCTGGCTACGAAGGAAAATGAGAAGTTACAAGAGGTGAATTATTTTGTCATGACTTAATAATAATCGTGTATCTTTTTAAATTTAATAATTCAGATTAAGTATATTAAAGCAATTAGCTTGAATATACTCTTAATTCAAATTTATTTTAAGAGATTGCATTTAAATGTTACTTTAAATAATATTTGTAATTTAAAGTTATTTTTATTACTTTCTAAAATTAGCATTATATTAAAAAATTGAAATAAGCCGTTCATTTCCTTAAAGTATTGCTATCAAAAAATTAAGAAAAATCTATAAAACCACTTGCATTTCTTTGAAATTTATTTATTGAATTTAGTTAATATGTACTCAGTAAAAAAAACTTAATGTTGCTTTATGTTTTATATACTAACTAATAATTGTTTATTAAAATTAGCTTACTATAAAGAAATCTGATTTGTCTGTGAAAATCAAGGTTGCGTCATCTCAAGAAACTAAAAAGGAACATGACTTAAATGCAGAAGAAAAGGTAAAAATGTTTTATAAACATGGGTTTTTATTGTATTCTGTAAATAACAGACCTTTCTCTGGTTAAAACATGGGCCAACAGCAACATCATATGTAGCTTGTTAGAGGAGGGGAGATTAGATATTGCTTTGTTTTTACATCCTCTAAAGTATTCAAGTCAGATGCATTCATATAATCATTGCTACTACTACATTATTTTATGTTTGTCCTTGAAATGGGTATCACACACACACACTTGGTCAATTAGCACTGCATTTTAGTTATGTATTATAAAGAATTGCACATAGCATTTAGTACCCAAATGTAAATTTAATATAAGTAAGAACTGAAAATAACAAAATATCTAGACACAAAAGAAATAAATACATCATATCTGTGTAACAAATATTAATTTAAATAATTTAAGAAGATTCCTAAAAAAAAATCTTCAAAATAATTTAAATTTTCAGTAAGCTGTATTTACTTAATGAAGAGCTGCATTTGTCCACCATTGTGTAGTATATGCATACTGTTATGAAAAACTTCTGTTTTTACACTGTTGAAAACTGCTGTCTCAGATTCTATTTTCATGTTATCTTACTTCACTTGAAATTAGAAACGATGACATCATTCCTCAATTTTTGTATTTTTCTTAGAAATGTATTTAATCAAACAGAACATACTTTTCTCAATAATCTAAAAATAATCTGTTTACTTTTTTTCATAAAAGTACTATTACAAATATTAAAAGGTAAACCATCATGTAAATATATTTATATAAGCTACAAGAATGCAACTCTTATTTTACTTTCTAATTTTATTTCAAGCTGATGAGTTGTTAACAATGTTATTTTTAAGTTTGAAATAAACATATGTCGCTTTTGGAATGCCTTGTTTTTTTAGAGTTAAAATATTGCTTAATTACTTGATCCTGCTAGCTGTGATATTAGTTTCACAAAGATATTATCAGTAGTGTTAGACATGATTAGGTTATTGGAATTTCTATCGCTCTTGAGTACCAATTACAGGAAAAGTATTCACCATTCATGTTTTTAAACATGAAAGAATACTTAAAAAACCCTATAGAAATCAGATTTTTACTCCTTTTAATCGTTATGAAAATGTTGGAAAAAATTACATTTTTACTTTACTTTTTTAGCAAGCATTGGAAGAAGTAAAAGCTCTTGAAGTTGAATGTGATGAATTGCTCAGAGAATTAGAAAAAGTTAGAGCATTAACATTGGTGACTGAAAATAAAAATAAAACATTATTAGATGAATATAAAGAATTACAAGAAAAGTAAGCACATGCATCATCTACCTTTTTACACATTTTATGATATGTATGCAAATATATTTCAGATCTGTTTTTAAATTCATAAAAAGAAATTAAGTGTGTCATCTTAAGCTCAGATTGTGGAATTTTTTCTTTTCCACATCCATTTGTCTCATCCCCCCCCTTTTTTGAACGATTTTATAAGGAACGTATCTACCATGTAAAAAAAAGAGTTGGATGTACTTATTCAATTTATTTAGTTTGATTTTAAGACATTTTAAAGAAAAGTCTATTGCATATCATTAAATTACTAAAACAAAATTATAAATCAACAGCAATGAAGGAAAGTAAGATTCTGAAAGCTGAGTATTAATGAAATATATTATTTCATATCTTTCAACTTATCAGTGTGTGTGTGACATGATTTTAGAGTCAGAAACAGATTTTGTTTTAATAAAGGTCTTTATTTGATCAAAGTTAGATATCATCTGACGCAAGAAGCAGAGAGAGAAAAAAGAACGCCACCAAATATCTTAAGTGGGTTAAACACTTAACACCGATCACGGCGTCCATGAGTGCTCTTGAAAGTTAATGCTGACATATAGGGCTATTAAATATAACGATCTGAAATTAGACATGTTTATTGGCTAGACCATATGTTCGGAAGAAATAAATGGGTCATTAGTTTGATACTTGAAGAGGTGAGGAGGTAATATAAAAGTGAATTACTAGATAGAGAATTTAATTTTTAATCTAATTTAATTATCCTTACATTTGCCCCCCAATTTTAAAAGGGAGTAATGGCGTGGTTTTTTCTCTCTTTACAAACTTAATCAATTTTCAGCATATAGAAAACAATACATAACATCATTTGGAAACGCATATTACACACAGTAGAAATATTTATGTAAAATGAATACTAAAATCAAATTGCTCTAAAATAAACGAAACTATAACAATAAACACAGCAATGACACTGCCAAAATATTAATTGATAAAAATGAATTTCCGTACATGTAACTGAAGATTAGCTTGTTCAAATCTATTCGACATCCAGAATAAGAGCTCGCATTTCCTCCTATTCCTTCATAATAATAGATTCGTATTATAGCTGGCAGATAATGTTTAAAAAAAATTTTTATATTGGAAAATAATATCATATCAAACAATAAGATAGTAGACATAAAAATACATGGTATCATATAAATATTAAAATACTAATTTTGTATAAAAATCTACTCTGGCGCCATCGTAGTAATACCTTATAGTGTTACACAAAATGTTTTGCATGCATGACATACATTTTTTAAAAAGATAAAAAAAAATATAGACACTAATAAAATGAAATTATTAATAATATGACAATGGTGTACAACAACTTACATGCACTATTCAACACAATAAACAATATTTTACATCATATGCATTATAAACTATAAGAATATAAAAGTATAAAAATTATAAGAATGTAGGAATAAAAGAATATAAGAGTTATAAGATTTAAAGAGCTTTTTAAATAATTGTGAGTTGGAAATGTGGACTCTCTTCTATCATCACCCTTAGTATTTATGTAAAATTTTCACAATATTCACTGTAACTTAATACACAATATCGCATACAATATTTTGAATCTCTCCGTAACCTTCTAAGTATTCGTTTCATAGACAAAATTCTTTACTTTCTCTTACACACATTCACTAATATAAACTGTATCACACTACTTATTTTAGAATACATCTCTCTGAGAAATCTGCGTGATCAAATCACAGATGTTCAGAAATGCTAATAAGAAAACAATAAGAGGTGTACATATCAAACTAAACACATTTGCCCTCTTAATGTTTCAAGACATATACAAAATTATAATGATTGTTTTCTCCTTTATCCACTGTACAATATCCAAAAATAAGCTTCAAGTTATTAAATTAATTTTAAATTTAGATAAGAAGAAAATTTTTCGAGAAATAGTGAATCCTGATATATGGCCAGTATATCAGAACGCACAATTTCAAAATGAAAAAAAATTAAATGACATGCAATACAATTACTGCTGAATAAAATAATTAACAAAACAATAAAATTCAGTGGAGAAAAAAGAATGCAACGTGACTTTACTTTTGTTTCTTATAAAAATCAATATCACTAGTATTAGTACATTAGTCAATTTTCTAAAAACTTAATTTATATCTTTCAACTTTAAAATACCAATTTCTATCATAAATGTTAATTCATTCGACATCTTAAAATAAAATTATGAGAAGTATATTAAAATTTCTCAAAATTTTGTATGACGAAACCTATACACTTTGTTTTCTCAGTTAAAATATAAAGAATATCTGATTTAACACAACTATATTATAAAAATTAAATATCACATATTCTTCTTCTTCTTAAAGTTCTGTTCAGAAAAACTCAGTCACTTCAATGTTATTAAAATTGGAAATATATAATTTAATTGACCTCCACTTCGTAGCGGCAGAAACCCTTGGTGAACGGTAATCCAGATGTTGTTGCCCAATTATTTGATTTAATAATTTTTTTCGATGTTGGTCAAATCACTGTATTATTGGAATTAATTCACAATACCATTCCGAGAAGATTTTTTTTTCTGGCGGAAGGGAGCGATATCTTTCTTAACGGGAATAGGGGATCCACGCTTCTCTTCTTTTTTTCCCCCGCCATTAGAACGTTGTTTCTTTCACTCGCTAGTGGGCCACTTCAGCAAAGGCAGAAATATTTTTCGGCGGTAAGGAGCGGTGTTCTTCCCGGGGTTACGAGCATGTTTTTCAATTTCGGCAACCTGATGTCTTCACCAAAGATATATCGAGCGCCGTCAGTGTTCCGTCAAATTCTCCGTAGCATTTATTACGGTCGTTGGCGTTCGTTTTAATTTTAAGATGATTTGAAGAATACATTTAAGTTTAAATTCTGAAATGCGTTTTCAGGAATCCTGCCGGCTTTATTTCTGACATGATTTTAGAGTCAGAAACAGACTTAGTTTTAAAAAAGGTCTTACATCTTGAATGAGTACATCTCTTCTGACGCAAGAGGCAGAGAGAGAGAGAAAGAAAAAAGAACGCCACCGAATATCTTAAGTGACTTTAACACTTAAAACACCGATCGCGGCGTTCATGAGTGCTCTTGAAAGTTAATGCTGACATATAGGGCTATTAAACATAACGATCTGAAATTAGACATGTTTATTGGCTAGACCATATGTTCGGAAGAAATAAATGGGTCATTAGTTTGATACTTGAAGAGGTGAGGAGGTAATATAAAAGTGAATTACTAGATAGGGAATTTAATTTTTAATCTAATTTAATTATCCTTACATATATATATATTGATCTAAATAATGCAAGATTCCTTAAGTTTAAAACTTGTTGTATACATATTAAAGGAAAATTATATTAATATTAATAATTTGTATATTAACAAATACAAAGTGAATCTTCTAGCAATATTTGCATTTTTTCAATGGTTTTTTTAATAGTTTATTTTTAGCTATATGGATGATTTTATTGTTTTATGTAAAAATCGAGAATATACTCCTAATTATCAGAACCTAATAAAAACAAACAGTAACTCACTTACTAAAGATTACCTCCTTGTAACTTTACATTTTTCCTCCCATTGTATTTAGTTTGGGAAACTACCTCTATAATATATTAAATATTAATTATTTAATTTAAGTTAGAATTCTTTGAGTAAATTTTAGAAATTAATTCTTAAAATATTTTTTCTTCCTTTTAGCTTAATTGTATAGACAAATATATTGAAAAGTTGGCTGACCTTAAAACTATGTTTAACTTTACAATCTTAGTTCCTAAGACTAAGAGTTTGCTATTGTAATGCTGCAGCCATTTAATTCTAACCTATATTGTCTTGCAACTTTTCTACTTATAGTTTAGCTTTTAATTAGACGTATAGCTATTTAGTGTGTATGATTAATATGATTTTGTGTACATTAACTGTTTTTATTAGGAAGAGAAAGATGCTAAGAACTTTGAACAGTTACTTAAATGAACAAAAAAAATTGTTCATTCACCATTCAAAAGTTTTAGAGGATACAAAAAAAGAAACTGAAGTGAGTAAGCATTTATTTTTAATCTATCTTATTAAAAATACATTTATTTGAAATTAATTTAAAATGCATTGTTATTGTTGTAAAGATTGTGTTATGCTTTTACAAAAATATTGTTGTTTCGTTATTTGAGTAATGTAATTTTTTACTGCAGTATTTATTGCTTAATTTTTTAGAAAGGGAAGATGCATGAATAATAAAAACAGGTATTTTTCCTTTTTGCCTCCATAAGTCTTGCCAAGCAGACATAGTATAGACATAAAAAATGTTAATAAATCCGAATTCTATGTGCGTTTCTGGATACCTTACTGTGACATGTTGGAATGATACTGATAAGTAAAGGCTACAACTTGTTTTGAAATTAGGGTGGTAAAAGGTTATCAATTAGAATATTCTGTTTGGCATTAGTTAAATCATTTTTGGCGACTTCATAGGTGAAATGGAAAAGTACATAAAAACCATTATTGTCAAAAGAAAAAGAATTAGGTTGGCAGCTTTAATTATTTTTTCAATTTTTTTTCTCTCTAGGAAGCTGGTGAAGAAATTTGTGCTGTTATCGCAGAGAAAGTAAGAAAAATTAACACTTAAAAAAATGTTTCAAGTTTCCATTTATGTTTTTGTTAAATGAATTTTTGTATTTGTATAGTGGATTTTAAAAAAATTATATGCTAATTATTATATATGTTGTATTGTAATAATCTTGTGGTGAAATAAATGCTCTATCTTTCCGATTCTGTAATTATTTTTTGTCTGATTTTGATAAAAACAATTAGCTGTTTAAAAACGTCAAAAGTCAGAACTTCTTTTTGCTGAAATAGGAATGATGCTTGGTGGAATAAAAATCACAGGGGGTAAAACAATTATGTGTTTTAAGGTTTTTAATATCTTTTTAACTAATTGCAATATCGGAGTATAAATGGTCAAAACGGATTCCTGCTTTTTTAGTATCTTCAACAAGTTTCTGTGTTGGGCAGTTCATGAGAAGATAAACGCACATACATAGATATGTCGCAGGAAAATGATAAAATTAGAGATTTCTTCAAATCTCTAAGGAAGATGATCAATTCATGGAAGATGTTAAAATAACGTCTTTTTGAAGTCATTTCTCTGAAGTAAGTGATTTGATCAAATCCCTGAACTGTTTTAGTGAAATTATGAAATGAACAAGTCAGCATTTGCAGAGCTCTGTTTTCGCTTGTTACCACTCTTAGTCCATGCTAGGCAGCACTAGGTTTCTGACATGATGCACACAAAACAATGACTTAAATATAATTTTTTATTTTTATTTAATCATATTCTTTGCATTATTATCTTTCAATTGATGTATCACTTTTATATGCCTGAAAATTAGAAAAAACTTCAATAGATAAATGTAAACTAACAGATTAGGGAATTCAACCATGCTAGATTTTTAAAAAAAAATCTAAAAAAATTTTTTTGATTAAAAGAAAAAAGCTATTGTAAAAGTGAAATAATAACCTGAAAAAAAGGTGTTACAAATAAAGCAGTATATTTCTGAAGTTTACATTAATCTAATTTTTATTTCTTTTGAATGTGTGCAAGTAAAATTTTTTAACTAAGGTATTTTGTATAAATAATTTTATAATTCTAGTTCTTATTTATCATATGTTTTCCATAAAAATATAATATTTCAATATTATGTGAAGCAAAAAACTAAAATTTCTGCTGTGGCAGAAGAAAATTTTTTAAACCTTTTCCTTGAGTTTTCTTATGCAATTAATACTCCCTAAAAAGGGATCGTTTATAAAATATATGAATTGAAATAATATGAAAATGCTATTACTCTTAAGAAAAGTATGTAGCTAATATTTTAAAGTGGTATTCTATGTTTATTTAAGCTTATAACAATTATTTTTTTAGAATTAAACTTTACGGTAGTTTTTCTCAGTTTGTGTTTTTTCGCATTCAAAATGCTTCTCCTTCCACAATTATTTACCAATCACCTCCATTTTTCCCCCTGTGTTTTATACATAATGCATGCAACAAAATAAGGGATCCATTTTGCTGTAAACTTAATACTTAAAAAAAAAATTAAAATATGAGAGATTTTGGCTTTTTTCTTGAACTTTAGCATACGTATCAACATTTAATTATTTTTTTCTCCAAAACTAATTAAGTTATTTTAAAATAGATCCCTAAAGTTGTTTAAAACATTCTTAGGAATATAACAAAATATTTCAGGTCAAAAAATTAATAAATACAAAAGGAGGAGTACTTTTTAATTTTTCATATTTTTTTAAGAAATTTAAAATTGTGTGAATAACATGTGCAAAATTTCATCTCGTATCATTTTCTTGAATAGAAAAATTTTATGAAATGCTGAAATATAATTTTTAAATACATAAATATAAAAAAAGTTGTTCAAAAGGTACCAAGTCCCCTTAAGTACCTAACCTATTTCTTTTGTTAATTCGTTTGGAATAAATAATTCGTATTTCACTTGCTCATATTTGTATTACTTGCTCAACATTCAATAATGCATAATTCAATACATAAATACTTTTAAGGCAACACATTACCCTACAAATCTCAAATATATCGAAAAAAAATTTTTTGCATTTTCTTGTGGCTGGTCAGACTGATTTTTACTTACAGAATCAGCTTAATAATCTAATCTAAATATAAAACATAAATTAATTTTACAGTTACTGTCTCAAAAAAAAATTTGTTGAAAAAGGATACTGTGTAGCCTTAATGTTTAAATTATTGATATCTAAGTTCTAGCATTAAGAATTCGATTGTATTGAAAAATATTCGTATAACTCTCGCTTCTTGATTTAAAAAGGAGAGAAATTCTAAATAATAATTTCTAAAATTGAAATAGAATTATATATATTATAGAAAATGAAATATCAATTGCAAAGTAAATTTTTGCAAAACCCATATTTAGTGCATCTCTACTCAAAACAATAAACATGTGTGCAGAATTTAAAGTCTAAATCGTAAAATTTAAAAACGGATTTTTTTTTGTCAATTCGCCTCAGTAACTATCCATGAGTCCCGTGCAAAATGGATTTCAACTGAACAAAAGAAACATGCATACCAAATTTCATTACTGTAGGTCTAGTAATTCGACAACGGGAAGAGTTTTTTTTTATCAAAGCATACACCAGTAACTCCCTGATCCCTTCCAAGGAATAGATTTCCGTGAAATCTGTCCTCAGCGGATCTATATTCAATAAAAGAAACGTACCTACCAAATTTAAACTCTGTAGTCTAACTGTTCAAACATTTTCATCTATAATGTCCCTTAATCCTTTGCAACCCCTTTGGATGTCAGTTTTCATAAAAGACCTCTTTTGTAGCAGATCTTTCTCTATGAAAAGAACATGCCTGCCAAATTTCAAGTCAGTAGGTCTAATAGTTCAAAAAAGGAACTCTATTTTATCTATAACGATCTTTTCGATTTTTGCAAAACTCTTTTTTCGCGGATCTCTACTACATGCAAGGAACATGCCTGCTTAATTTTAAGTTGTAGATCTAATAGTTTAAAAATGGGATTCATTTACCTATAACGGCACCCCTACCCCCCCCCCCCCCCCAACCCTACTTAGGCATCTATCAGAACATAGTTTTACTAACTCAGAAACCAACCATGGGCATGTGTTTCATCGCAATCTTATGAATGGCATAGAAAGGCATAAGATACACACACACACGTATTCATTTTTATTTTTATATATCACAAAAAAAAATGTTCAAAAGTTTAAGACAAATATCCTTTTTTTAAAAAAAATTACCAGCGTAATTATCTAATTATTTTGTTAATTAATTTTGAATAAATAATTTGTAATTCAATGATTATTGTTGTATTACTTACTCTACTTTTACTAATGCACCATATTTGCTAAATAAACACTTTTAAACTCTTGACAGTATTTCATCATTTTGCTGAAACAGATTAGTGATTTGATCACATTACTTACTTTCCTTTGGGCAGTGCTTCTCAAACTTTCAATACTAGTGACCCTCTTTTCAATCATAATTTTTATCGTGCCCCCCTTATACAATAATAATGTATTAAATGCAATAATAATTCACTTTGATGCTAAAGCAATACGATCTTAATTATACTGTACAAATTAATAAGATAAGTATATTAAATTTTGTATAGGTTACTTTTTTAAGTAATAGGATAGTTATTTTATTTTCTCTAATTTTTAAATTGGAACAGATTGCAAAATGTGGTGGCTACTTTGAAGATAAAATGTAGATCTCAGCTAAATATAGAAAAATAACTCAGAGTGTCAATTTCTAATCATAAGCCTTCCTTTGAAAAACTTTGAAGACAAACCCATGGAAGTTGCTAATACTTATTAAACTTGCTCTTATTTTAGTGAGGACTCAATACACCTTACGTCATAATCACATGATAATAGAGGTAAACATGTGCATCATTCGAGTGAGTATTTAGGCACCATTTTCGAATTTGCACATCTTCTATCGTATAACAAAATGAAATACTGTTGTGTATTAAATTGCCGTAATGCAAAAGTAAACTCTGACTGTAGGTCAAAAAGCTTTTTTAAGTTTCCACTGAAGAATCCATATTTATTAAAAAAGTAGTTACAAAACTTGGGCAGAAAAAATTTCAAACCAACCAAAGTATTCATCAGTATGTTCCGATCATTTTGAAGAAGCATGCTTTATGTATGAGCCTTTCACCAACAGAAGGCAATTGAAACCAAATTCAGTGTCCACAAAATTCTGTTTTTCCGAGCCACCATCTAACCAAATTTTGCAGAGAATAAATGAATCTTCAGTGTCACTGATATTAAAAGATGTTCTGAAAGACATTTCAAATGAAATGTGAGTACTTTTTAATTATTTCATTTTATATATTTTTTGTTTTTATCAAATACGCCGACGATATTTAAAGTTTTAAAAAGAGTGAAATATTTTCTGAGCATTTCGAATTCGAAAAATTTTAATTTTGCAAACATAAAGAAACAGATCAGGTACCACTTCTGTGACGTATTCTAAATACTCTGTAACTGATAAATTAGTATGGAGTTGATCACCTACTATTTTTTTTTAACTTTAAGATTATTTTCAACAATTAAAAAAGCACTATAGATAAAAATTTGAAACTGAACTGTCTCAGTAAAGAAATTTATTCTGTTAAATTTTATTGGAATAAATCTAAATCTTACATTTTGCCATCCATTTAGTAGCAATATAAAACAAATGTTAATTTATAGAAATATGTATAAGTATCATCATAACTTTGTTCATTTCATTTCCTAACAATGTGTATAATGTTAACATTTATCTATAAATTTTCTATGCTGCATTCATTTGAATTTTTTATTGTACTCTATGTTGAAAAATGTGTCAACTTCAAAGCATTTCAATTTTGCAGACATAAAAAAACCCATCAGGCCACTACTTCTGGCACCTATTTAGAATGTTTTGTAACTGATGAGTAAGTATACAGTTCATCTCACTTACATTTTTTTTCTTTTATCTCTTTATATAATTATTTTTACTCATTTAACAAGCATGATAGATAAGAATTTGAAACTTAATTGGCTCACCATTGTTCTCTAATTTTCAGAACAATACACTTGCAAATACAAATAAATTAACGAAGTTCATATGTACTTTAAAAATATGCATTGATAAATGTATAATGCTGTATGTTGAAAAACATACAATATATTTTCATAATTTGTGAGATTCATATTTCATTATTTTTGCAGAAGTAAGGGAATAAATCAGTCCAATACTTATACCAATGTGCATGATCATATAGAAATTGAGAAGTAAATATCTATCTATATTCTTAAAGTACTGATTTCATTAACTTTTCCCAATATTAAAACATTTATGATAAAAGAAAATTTCTATACTCCGTTTCACCTTAAGTTGGCAGTGCTGGGAAGGGTACGCGGACCAAATCACAGCCGCTACAGGGTTACTCTAGGAGAAGAGTGTGACTATAACAAATATATAAAATTCTCCATATTTGGCGAGCAAAAAAATTACTCTTGAAAAATTTGTTCATTAAAATTGTATAAGGGTTTTTTTTTTAATAGTATAAGCCCCTTTTTTTATCGAAATAAGTAAGGGTTTGCGTTTCAATATATTTAAAAATATTGATTAACTAGCAAAAATTTTCTCGAATAAAATCTCAATAGTTCTCAACATGTTGATTGTATTTTTTTTAATGAAAAAATACGGTTAAATTGTAATTAACATGCTATCATTACTTTGATTTTTTAAATGAGTTATGCCACTTTCAAAATAAACGGCTCATATATCTTTAGTTTCATAATTTCATTTATTACATCTGTTTATAAAATACAAATTTCTATCTTGTTTATAAAATACAAATTTCTATCTTGTTTATAAATAATTAATCACCTTTTTTCTATTATTACTGTTTTAGATGAGTTTGTAATTATTATTCATATTACATGTAAATGCCGTTTATGTACGTTAGCTTAAGATATACAGAAGCACATAATAGAATTGGGGGATTAATTTCAAAAATTTATCAATTTTAAAACTTATAATCTTTTATAAAATTTATAGTTTATCTGGAAAAAATATCTCGATGCATATTTCAAAAATTGTGTTACTAACATTATATGCAAAGTTTATATATTCAGCTCAATAAGTATAACTTTTATAGAAAAAAAAATGATTTATTATAATAATTATTACAAAAACTATATATTTTGATATTTAGAACTGTATTTGTTGTAAAAAGGTTCCATAAAAATTTTTTAAAGGGACAATTGCTCTTTTATCAGGTATTCATAAATCAAATTATATATATACATGTATATTTAACACTCCATGTAGGAAGCCTTTAGAATCAGAACGAAAGCATTGCACAAGGAAAGATTTACATTAAGATACTTCGATTATAAAGATAATGAGATTTTTATATAATGTATATTTTTAAAAGCAATGTCTAAGAAAATTTTGAAATTTGATTTACTCAATTAAGGTGATTTAAAAAATTAAATCAACCTTTTTTTTTTCTTTGTATATAAATATTATTAGCTGCATGGCCCGGCGTTGCACGGGCTTTCTTCTACAATTGTGGTACCATTTGTCTATGCATTAAATATTATATTTAAAGTACAGTTTCCAGAGTGAGGGGCGAGAACCCTGTTCCACATGTCACTCCACAGTATGCAAAATAAGTGTTTACATAAAAAACTGTTTTAATAGCTGATTATGTATACACTTATGTTGCATCATTAAAGAAAAACATCGTAATTTTTGAGCCATGGTCAAGTGACGAGGACGACATTTTTGGCATCCTTCTCTCCAAACTACCATACCACGCTAACGGGAGGACTTCGATGATAATTTTTTTACAAGTCATCAGCACTTATTATTTTTGAATCGCTATCCGAAGAGTCACTGTTCACAGATATAATGAAATTCTGATTTCTCGAAATTTCATCAACAAGTCCACATCTCTTTCTCTTTTTTAATTACATGGTTGATGCAATTTATCCATTTTTGAGTTGAGACCTTATCTATTCCCTTTGTTACAAGTTCATCTATTTCGTTGAATTTAAATGTTTCATTTTCTTTTGCAACGTAATCTTTTACTGGTGTATACAGTGAGGTGGGTGACATTTCTATCTTAGACATGTTTAAAATTTCAAAAAACAACAAGAATTAAGATAGTCGCACGAGATGTAACAATATTACGTAAGAATGAAGCTAGGTCGCAAAACGAATGGCGTTGATTTGGCGCGAATATTTCGGAAGAATTTAATCTTGAAAACCGGTTTTTTCAGCCAAATATTGTTGTTGTCAGCCAAAAGTCAAGTACTTGTTTTCTACTGTATTCGTTCACAGGTATTGAAGAATAAATGCTTTTAAGATGTGATTAACTTAAAATATATCTTTAAACCTACAATTTCTATAATACATGATACTTTTTAACAATTTTCTGTGCATTTGCGTTGATTTAAATTCCAAAACAAAAGTTGGAACTACTTTTTCAAGTGGATTGTTACATTCCCTACCTTTCCCAACGCTGCCAACTTGAGGTGAAACAGAGTTTAATTATCCATTGCATTATATTAAAACTGACATTTTAAATTTTGTGTAATTTTTATTTTATGTCTTTATAAGTTGAAAATTCATGAGTAGTTACATATGCATGCATAATTATGTAAAATTAAAAAAAAAAAAAATCTTTTAATACAGGGATGGCGAATGTTACATTCTTATTAAGACCAGCACTTTCCATTCCTTCCTAGATGAGCTTACCCCTTAAAAAACAGAATTAAATAAGCAGAAGGAAATTGTACAGAAAAATAAATTCATTGCAATTAATATTAAAAGTGACTTGTGCATTTGAAAACCTTAACAGGGTTTCATTGCAAGAGATTTTTTAGTGTGTTCAATGTTTTAAATATTTAAAATGCCTTAATGTCCACCTAAAATATTTTGCAACTCATAGATATGTTTATGTTTTTGATAAAAATTAAAGACAGGTACGTTCAATAGATTATTAGAAATTCTATTCGAAATATCCATTGCAACAGTACCTCGAATTTTTAATCTCATTACAATAGTTCTTTATAAAAAAATTTAAATTATTACTCACTTTCTCTACAAAGAAGACTGTTTTGGAAACAATGCCAAAACGTATTTTGTTGGAGAATAAAGATTGTAGAGTAATCATTGACTGCACAGCATTTCCGATTCAAAAACTCAGCAGTCCTTTGCAGCAACAAATGATTTTTAGTTATTATAAAAATTGTAATACCCTGAAAGGCATAATTGGTATTATTCCTTTTGGGGGCAATCTGCTTCATATCAGATTTACATTGTGGCAGCATTTCAGACAAGGAACTTTTCCTCCGAAGTAAACTGATGGATCTTCTTGAACCAAATGATGTAGTAATGGCTGATAAAGGTTTCTTAATTGAAGCAGAGTTAGACAAAATAGGTTGCAAATTAAAATACCCTCTTTTTTTTCCAAGACAAAATTCAATTTCAGGCTGCTGAAACTGTAAGTAACAGCAAATTATCTAACAAGCGAGTTACTGTGGAAAGAGCTATTTCAAGAATAAAACAATACAAATATTTCGAAGGGGCTCTTCCCTATGAAAGTTTACATAATGTTAACAGTGTATTTTTTATAGCATGCATGTTATGTAACTTTCATGACCCCTTAACAAAGGAGGAATTGACTTAATTTTTTTATATTGTTTTTTATTTCTAATGGGCAAAAAATTTTTTTTTATATTTCTTGTTTCTTATTTCTAATGTGCTGCGGATCGGTGTTTTACCATTGCAGACCTAGTACATTCCTGGAAATAGGTATCTCTTTTTTGGTGCGGCACCATATAGGCGGGTACCAATCACCGCAGATAATTTTGGCGCCCAGTTTCATCCTTAGAGCTCTGCCTATGCGAACCTGTGCTAGGATTCAATTTTGACGAAAGCACCCAAGCTAAACAGTTAGTCTAGGGATCTTTTACATGCCGTATAATCATACGATATGGCCGCTGTCGATTTTCTGCGTCATGAATGTCCACCGACTTGGGCCGGGTCAAGCTCACAATCTTCGGTGCAGAAGACCAGCGACAAATCAGCTACGCCACTCAGCCGGCAAAAATAAAATATTATTCTTGATATAATAGTTGAATTGTAAGGAGAATAAAACCAAGTGTGCGACAATGTTTACAAAAATGTAACACAACGTTTAACACAATAATCAACATCACTAAGTTGTTTATAGGGGGAAAATGTAACACGGAAAAAAGTGGTCACGCCGGGAACTCAGTCAAGACAAGTACATTAAGGTTTTTAAAAAAAAGTTTGCCACTCCCAAAAAAGAGGGAGATGTGACAAATGTATTTTAGTTCCCATGAAGACTGCCATACAGGAGGATAGTGTCAGGGGGGCATTGGTAACAAATTAACAGTTTTGTCAAAATCAACGATTTCGTGAGCTCTGTGCGAGGGGGGCGCGAGCATGTTGAAAAAATAAAAATTTAAAAAAATAATTTTTTGGAATGAAGTAAAACAAAATGCTTCCTGAAAAATACACATTTACACTGATATAATTTTTATATATATATCATCTGGTGATCACATTAAAAATAAATGATTCCACTTCAAACGCTCATTAGCTATCTTTTTTAAAAGACATTTTGTTTGCTTTGCTGTAATCCCACGATGAGAGATTTTTTTTATTACGTTTCTTTTAACCCTTAAAAAAAACTTTTAATTATCATATATTTGACCTTCAAACTTACTGGTATGTTTCATTTGTCTCTATTTCTTTTAGGAAAGTTGTAAATAATATTTATCTGTTGCTTTTTTTTCTCATGTGAATGAGTTTTATGATATATGGATAAGCATATAGAGCACTTTGAAGGATTATTTGGCCAAGATGTATTTTTATGATTATTCTGAAACATATAATGCATAATGAAAAAAGTTTTACACAATTATTTTTTAGAACTGACATCGATATTTTTCTATTGAATACACTTTTAACATGGGCGCAGAGTCACCCCATGCTCACGAAATCGTTAATTCTGGGAAAACTGTTTATTCGTTAACAGTGATCTTGACGGTATCCTCCTATTAAACAGTCTTAATGGGAACTAAAATGAATTTGTCACAAATATGCCTCTTTTTTGAGAGTGGCAAACGTTTTTTTACAATCAAGGTACTTGTTTTGATTGAGTTCCCTGCGCGACCACTTTTCTTCAAAAATATTTTCTATGAACAAGCTACACTTTCACCTATGAACAACTTTGTGGTTTTGATTGATGTATTGTACGACTTATTATGTTTTATATATGTAAATGTGAGCAGAATAAAAAAAAATGGGCATCTGATCTCTATTGAAGAAAGTTGAAACTGATTCAAGAATCTGCTGAAATAATGCATATTAATCATGATAGCAAAAGTAAATATGAGAAAAGCGATGGACATGAAACGTTTGAGTCGAATTGAAATTTTCAAATGCTGCCTAAAGAACTCTATGAAGCCATAAATGTAGCACTTCGCCTTGTCAAAAAGACACAAGGAAGAAAAAGTTCAAAATGCTATTTGTAGATCATGAAACGACAGCAAAACTACAATAACGTGAACAAAATATGACAGTTTTCCTGGAAAATAACGTTCCTGTATTGTTAGCGAAAACTGTCTGTGGTTTATGTCCTTTATTAAGGTCACGCACATTTGGAACATTTTCTTTAGTTTTATTGGATTTTTTACTCAAATTATCAAAGGAAAATTGAAAAGTCCTTGAAAGTAGGTAAGTATATTTTTTCTTAGTTAAATTATTCACTGGAATTGTGATTATCGTGTATAGTAAAAAAATAATTATAAAATAAATTATAGTTTAAAAACAAACTAAAAAACACGCTTTTATAGTGAATCGAACTAAAAAGTAAAAAAATAAAAATATATATTACTTAAAAGAGTAACATATACAAAACTTAATACTTATCTTGTTAATTTGTAAGGTTTATAATTATGATCGTATTGTAGCCTTAGCGTCAAAGTGCATTATTATTGCATTCAATACATTATTATTTTTGGGGAGGGGGGTGCGATAAAAATTCTGATTGAAAATTGGGTCGCCAGTAGTGAAAGTTTGAGATCTTACAGATAGCTATAGAAATGATTTTTGTTTTTGATTACACATATATTAAAGTGTAAAAAAAAGAAAAAACACTGCGTAGGAGTGGAAAAACCCTATAAACTTGTTTACATTTACAGAAAGAAAAAACATTCAAAAAGAAAATAACACTATCTGATTAAAACATTTTAGTATTTTATTTTAATTTTATAGTTTTTCATTCCACTGTGTTTAGTAAATTGTTTAAACAGGTATCTGACAAACAAAGTATATTATGCAAAAATAACATATTCATTAGTTTAACAATAATTTCCTTAGGTTTTGAACATATAAAATTGATTAAAAATGTCCATTTAGCGATTGTGACATACAGTTTGCTTTAAAATGGCAGTAAAAGAAAAGATATCTTTTATGGATGTCCATCTCAATGGCAAAAGAAGGCGGAGGGGGGAGTAAGGTTGCCGAATTTATTTTTTCGCCCATGCTCTGTAAACACTCAAAATCTAGAATTCGTGTTGGCTACCGACAGTTAATTATTACTGCCCTTTTAATTTTCGCTATCGCTGAAGACCCACCGTTAAGAGGAGTGATGCATCTTGAATCTGTCGAGAGCTCAAACGTCCTCCAGTTGATGTGATGTGATAGTTAGGAGAGGGGGTGCTAAAGCTCAGGTGTGACCATAATGATCATGGTTCAAAATTTTGAGGTCCATCACCAAAAGCCCTCAAGTAGGTGAATAGTGCGACTAATATTGTTGTTTCTAATCACAGATTGTCTAGCAATGCTAGACAATCTCCATGTGAATGAAGGAAAAAAAAGTCAAGAAATTTTAAAAACAGAAGAGAGGATTCAGAAGGACCTCGTCCTTTTTAAAATCCAAACAAGTCAAGATGTAGACAGGAGACCATCTCGGGAATAACACAAGTGGCGCTCTGGAAATATCTTCTGACCCTGGCAAAAAGTGAGAGCTTTTACATAGCTGCTCACAAAGTGACTTTTACATTCACTCACTATCTTTGTAATTTTTTAGCTCCAGGAAACGAAAATGTACCTTTTTTAAAAATAGTTTTATGTTGAGAAAAGACAGAAAGTAGAAATTTTTAAAATTACGCAATTTTATTAAATGTTGAATTAAAATTGTGAGCATTTTTTGAAATGCTCGACACACAGGGAAAAAGTTTCATGCTGTTTGTTATCTTTATAAATGAAGTTATTAAATGTTTTATTTAAATTTTTTGAGTATTTTTAAAAAATTCGTAAAAAAGTTTTTGGCATTTTATTTTTTAAATCACTGATTCTAAAAGATCAAAGTATGAACTTTTTATTTAAATGCATCGACACTGATTCATTTTAGAAAAAATCATAAAATATGCAAAGTATCATTGTTTCGTTTAAAAAACAAACAAATTGTATTGTGGCAAAATAAATTATCTTTCAGAATGATTAATGTGCAAGCAAAGTTTTGAGTATTTTTTGAAAAAGTCATAAAAATAAACTATAGATGTTGCTTAAATCTCCAGAAAACTCAGTGGAGATCAAGCACTATGCCATCCGGGCCATGAAGTTCTAAAGATATAAACAACACACAGGGGTAATTATTATGCATTTTAAGGTTTTTAATACCTTTTTAACTAATTGCAATATCGGAATATAAATAATCAAAACGGCTTCCTCGGATCATTCCCGATCTTTTGGTACATTCGGCGAGTTACTACGTCGTGCGGTTCATGAGAAGATAGACACACATAGATACGTTTGTTTACCTTCGGATTTTAATAGTGTAGATATAAATGGCAATGTTGAATTTTATAGATCTCGAACTCAAATAATTCTTTTAAAAATATATACAAAATATTTATTACACATTTATACATAATTCATGGGTTTACAAGATTTCTTGTTTTGAATTTCACCCTGATTCTTTCATAAGGAACAAAACAAAAGTTATCTCCATATATTTTGAAAATATTTCCATTAAGTTCAAAACAAAACACAGATCTTTTCTTTGGAATAGCTGTAAAATAAACAAAAAGGACATAAATTTTAGAATTAATATTTTTTAAATGTATGATTAAAATATATTTAAAAAAATAATCATTTTCTAGCTATTTTAAATGTGAAGTAAATAAACTTTTTAAAAATTATTGTTAGCAAAATTTATTCACATATCATCAGCATCCAATTTATAAATTATTAAATTATAGAACTTTTAGTTGATTTATCTAAGCTTGATAAATTCTTATCAAAATGTATTCATGACAACATAATTTGTGCTGGTGCACTAATCTCTAAATATATATCTGACTCAAACCCTCAACACCCAAAACTATCAACGTGTCAACCCGACACTGGTGCAGGTTCCAAAGATGTAGGCACACCCCATTCACTTGAATCAAGAGAGATCACTTACCTGGGTAGTAGATCTTTATTAAAAACATGAACAAACTTCATATACTCAAACATTAAAAGAATTGACAAACAAAATTCTCTACTCTTGTATACAAATGCAAACCATAGTCAGTGCCATCTATTGGACAGTCTGAAAAGTAAATCTTGGCTAACAAAATCTTAACTTCCATATACAATCAAAATGATTATTTATTCAATGAGTTGCAGTATGTAGATGTAATTGATGATATCCCATTAATTGCTACTTTGGACAACGGAGCCATAAAGCAGTTAACATAAATAAAAAGAATGTTTCGGTGAAACAGTTCATTCTCAAATCATTCAAACCAGCTGTTTTGAGAATGGAGAATTGCAAACGTTGCAGAATTTACTATCTCGTTATATGGGAAAAGGGGAATCAAAAACTCTTCGCCGCCACATGTGAAATATAGACTGTGAAATATAGACGCACATTAGCCTTACAAATTTATGAGTTTTTCA
>BMAV01019199.1:299930-312825 GCA_019973955.1 Trichonephila inaurata madagascariensis
AAAAATCCTTTTTATCAGCTATTAGACCTACAGACTTAAAATTTAACAAACAGGGTTTTTTTATTTAGCTGAGATATGCAAAAGGATTTTTTTTGTTTGTTTAATTTGCAATTCACATAAAATTAACTCATTAAAAACTGCTTTTTCCTTCAATCTGTATTGTTTAATTTTTCAATTCACTTGTGTGAAGAACAGGTATAACAGCTAGTATATATATATATTGCTTTTAGATTTCTTATTTGATGGTTTTAAACAGTTAGAAAATATGGTTGTTTGAGTTCAACTTTATACAATTGAAGAATTGAGTAATAAATGTGAGTTAGTGGATCATATATTTTACATATTCATTACACAAATTGTCTCTGTAGCAGATATTATTAACTATTCCATAACTTAAGAATTTTTTAAAGAAAATTTTTACTTAGAATTGTATTTTGTTATAGATTGTATTGCAGCGTTCTTAAACAGTGGTTCATGTACCCCTGGAGGTTCACAGAGTTTCTGATGTAACGTTGCGATTTCCTTCTTTTACAGACTCTGAAAGGCCTTGTGGAAAAATTGAAAGATGTGCCATACTAAATTATATCACTAGATGGTCCCCGATGAAAACATTCTACTAAAACCTGTATTTTGATCACAAGAATATTAAGTTGGGGAAGGATGTTTCAAATCTTAGGGGTCTGATATGCTGATACATAAAGGGGGTCAGCGGCGATTGAAGTTTAAGAACCGATGCTGTGTTGTATTAAGTAGAATATAATGAGATGTAACATATTAGTCATATAAACTTTAAAAAATTGCAAAGTATAATTTTTTACTCATAAGATGATTATAAAAGCAATTAAAAATACATATTTTCATTAATACAAAATAAATTATATTAATTATTCACTATAATAAAGAAAAAAAGGCTTACTTTTAATTTTATTTTCTTCTGTTATAAGTCTAAAGACATTTTTTGTTTCTTGTATGACAATTCCTTTACTACCCACATAGTTATGACAGGCTGATGAGACTACAACAAGAAAGCATCCATGATAATCTGCTTTTGAAAGTTTTTGATAAATTCCTGAAAGGTCATGAGGAAGAGGCCTTCAAAAAAAGAAAAATTATAATTAATTTAATAAAATAGTAAAATTTGATATTGATAGAAGGAATTATTTTATAAATGATCTTGCCATTTAAAAGGATTATTGAATTGTGTATAGTCTTCATGTAATATTTTTAAAAAATCATGTTTGCAAATTAATTGTACAAATAGTGACAGATTTTATCTCTTTCAAGTTATTTCTCAGTATCTTAAGATCAAACACCAGTAATTCAGATTCAAATGAATGAGAGAGAGAAAAAACACAGGATCAATCTAGAGTGAAAGTGTAATTCACAAAAACAGTAAACAATTCCTTTTTCAGAAAGATAATTTGTGCATATGTGAATACACAGTATGAGAGAGGAATTGGTTGAAACAAGAAAAGAACTCGTAACTGCCCAATTTTTTTTTTTTTTTTTCCCTTGACAATGAGAGGAATCAGTTTGGAATAGGAAAATAACAAGATTTATCTGCAAAGTTTTCTTTAAGCAGAAAAGATTCTGCACATCAAAGAGCATTGGCAGAGTATAGACTCAGGTGCTATCACTTTTTTAAAAGAACAAGTCATTCTTTTGATCTCTATTCCTAATTGTATGGATACAATAAGAAATTATAATTACAAAAGGCAGTTAAAGATATTGAAGAGTACAAACATACGTACAGAAACATATACACATATTTATTAAATATAGTAGATTTCCTTATGTTTTGGTTTCAATAATTAATATAACTTTTGACTGGTAACATTAAACACCTTTAAACCTCTAAAATTTTGGGAAAACCCAATTTTTAGAGGAGACTGTTGTCTCAGTTTCTAATTGTGAAGCATATTAAACGTATCTGAAGAACTTTTACATCACATAACTTATTTTTGTTCAACTTAAACTCAAGGAAAAAAATTTCAAGAAAATAAATCTTTGCAAAGTTATTACTTGACTTCATTTAGAGAGAGTAAATATCTTATCACTAGAACACACATATGATCAATTAAGCTCGGTTTAAAGTCAAATATTAGTATGATCTCAGTGACTCGTACAACATGGATTCATATCAACTGTGATCTAAAAAGGGGGGGAGGGGGTCTACTGTATTTATTAGAGCAGCAAGGATTGAAATATTTAAAAGTCAACAAAGTTTAAGAACAAGCTTTGGTAAGAGGGTCCAAGTCAACAGGAAATTATTGTGAGAATATTTCAATTATTATAAATGATTGAATTTTTAGTTAAAACAGGTTATATATATTTTTCAAATGTGGCTACAGATTGGTATTATTACCACTGCACACCTAATACATTCCCTGGGAGCTGGTATTCCTTTTTAGTGCAGCACCATATATCAACTGCCACATAGTTAAAAAGCTGATTTGGAGCTTTCTGCAAATTTAAGTACATGAAGATCTTTCATAAGGAATAATGGAACACATAATGGTCCATGGGCATAACAAAATCACAAAGAGAGTTAGGGTTAGTTTTAATTTCAATCTTTACAAATAAAAAGGAAAGAAAACATGGTTAGTTAAAAATTGGATCACATGTTTAGAATAAATTTAATCATGGGGAAAAGGATGGTACATAACTTTTAGACTGTAAACTACAGTTACATAATGAATAATACATTTCCCAATTCCTTTGAAATGTGTATGATTAAGATTGATGAAAGGCCATGGGTAGATCCACACTCATCTGTTTTCCATGTTATTCGAATATTATACTATGGTATTTCATAAAATTTAACCTGGTAAATGTAGCAAAAGCTTTTATAAAAAAACAGCATTTTTTAACAAAAAATATTTAATTAAATAGGTTTAACTTCATGATCAAACAGAAGAATGGATAACAGATTATCAAACTTAACCCTGGATCTGTCCATGTATATCTCTCACTCCAAAGGACTTCAGCATTATTGAAAAAGTATTTAAGAGTGTAACCTGACTGTGTGTGTAATCATTCGAAGATATTAGAAATAGTCATTTTAACTGAGTTGTTATTACTTTAAAAATAGGAATTCTTTTGAAAATGGAACCACCATGTAAACTACAGCTGTGCACTGAACACCTGAAAATAACAGCAAGAGTTACAAAAATATCGAGTTGTATGTATTATCTTAACTTGAATACATTTGGTTACAAATAACATTGACATTAGATTTTAAATCTCCCCCCCCCCAAGTTTAAATTTAAAATAAAATTGAATGTTCCACAGGGTAGGTATGAGCAATGAGCCCAAAGAAAAACTGAGTAATATGTGTAATAATACTATAAATATTAAAAACAATATAACAGCTTCCCAGGATCCCAAAAGAAAAAAAAAACATTATTTTTGGAAAATGTTTAAAAAAGTATTTTTTCAATTCATGTTATTGAAAGTAAATTTAAAGTCCATCAATATTATAAAGGATACAAAAAATTATTAATAGTATATAAGGTATGGTTGAAATCTACTTACAAATATTCTTCAAATAATTTGCTGAGAGTACAGAAGAGACCAAATTCTCAATATAATTGAACAGAAAGTTAAATTCTCAACAGAAATTGAACTCATCTTCAAAACCCGCCATTGAATCTGTCCATCTCAGCCTTGGTCTTCCACACTTCCAAATCCCAGTGACTGCACTGCAGTACCTTTTTGACAACATTATCACCTGACATTCGAATTTTATATGAGCTATCCAATTCATTACATTTATTTTTATGTATTTAATGATGCCAGATTGTTTATATCTTCTTTATAATTCAAAATTGTATCTTCTCCAGCTATTGTTTTCATTTACACCTCCAAGTATATTTTAAAGTATTTTTCTCTCAAAAGATTCCATTCGATTTTCTTCAAGTTTTGTTATTGTCCAAGTCTCAGATGCATATGTCAGAACTAGTCTAACAAGAGTTTTGCAAATTCAAGATTTTGTATTTCTTGAAAGGAATTTAGATTTAGAAATTTAGCTTTTAAACCACACTAGGATATTTAGACATCTAGCAGAATCAGACTATGATAAACCCATTTCTCTTCTTATTTGATAACCTGCCATATTAATCAGTCAGTCAAATGATATCTCCTAAGCATAGTTAACAATATCTTAGGAACTACAGTTGAAGATTTACAAGCATAAAATTCCATGCAAATTATATAGAAGGATATTCACTACTTCCTCAAAACTACAATGTATGTGTCACAATTAAGAAAAAAATAGTGGATATAATGGTTTTATTAAGTTCTATTTAAATAAAGTTAACATCAATCATTCACATAAACCATATTTTTTACTGTTATTTCCGATGGTTAGTGTCCAAAAACTAGTAGCACTTAATTTTTGGAGACCAATGAAAAAACACTCACATTTTAAGAAATTATTTTCATTCTTTTTCATGAGTTCAAACAATATTCTTAAAATTTTAAACATCTCGCATTCTTTATCTTTGGCAATTTATTTTCAAACAAAGATGCTTTTTTTAAAAAAATTCCTCTTTCAATTATCTTTTAGGGTAATTTCCAGTAACATCAAAGTTTAAACTTTGACGAGTCCTTTTTTTTTCTCTTGTAACCAATAAGCACATACACACTATTTAAAAAATAAGATACTGTATATTTAATAGTATAAATTATAGCAACTTTCATTTTTTAAAGTTTGATTTAAAAAAATTTTTATAAAATAAATGCTGACTTACATATAAAAAATAAAAACGTTAGTCTAAAATTACAAAATTCTTTGAAACATCATAAGTTTTCATTTTTAACTTAATACTTTCATATAAAAAAAATCATTATTTTGTAAAATATAATAAAATGTGTAAATTTTTTTAAAACTTAAATTTCAAGTAAAAATTATTTTTTAAGTTGAAAGATAGGATCAGCTTCTTTATTTACACACAAAGATTGATTTTTAACAAATAATTTTGAAGAATGCTTCAATTCAAAAGTTGCATACAATTTATAATTTTTGCTGATGTTTACTAAGCACTAGATCTGAAAAATCCTAAATTTCCTGGAAATCAGTTTCTACTTACACATATGTAGTTTAGTATAACATTTTCTATATTCCTAATATAAATATGCACATTAATTCCTAATATAATACAGCATCTAATATTAATTCCTAATATAATACAGCACAGAACTCAGGGATAAGAACAATTCTTCTTTCCAAGAACTACAGCCAGTTATCAGCCAAGGTTGTCTTAGTCAGCTTATGCCATCTCGAACTATTTGATGCTATATTCTTCCATCGGTTATAACCCCCAAGTTCTTCAACCACTTTTCTACTTTATCCATCCACTTTGTTCTAGGTCTTCCATTTTTTTTTCTGGAGTTTGGAAAGTTATTTTCTTAACAGGATTTTCTTTGTTTCGAAATACAAGTTCCAGCCATCTTATTTTAATAACTTTATCTTGTTCTTGTTGCTTTTAATGCTACCTGTCTAATGGTGTCAGATCAAGGCCCACGAAATTCATTGCGGCAAAGGACTAGAGATTTGCACCTGACATTAATTAGCCATAGATTTGAGCTTAATACAAGTGACAGTACAATTTGGCTTGGTTTCACCCCAATTTTGAGGGAGAGCACCTTATAAGTGATGCGCCCCCCCCCCTTCCTCCCTGTTATTAACCTCATGAGAGGAGTTGCAGCTAGAGTAACCCCATGCTGCAAAGGCACTATACATTTGCAAACATCTATACCTTCTCCAGGATTCAGACCCAGGCACAAGAGCACAGCATTCAGCATCATCAACCATTATCTCTTGTTCTTTTATTTACCACAAATTCTGTTCCAAAATGGTGCTGATTATTTTGAAAATTGTATTACACACTGCCATTTCTCCTGTTCAGTTTACCTCTTCCAACCCGTTTTGCTCTCCTGTACAGCCCAAACATCTACTCTATACCTGTCCACTTCCTCCATTAAATTTTTCAGAGCTCCACTTCTAAATACAGTTTTGTATATTCCATGTTTCTATATTCAGTACCTTTTTCTGTCCAAGTTGTCTGGGTGAGATTCACACATCCGGGTTTTACTTCCTGAGATTTCTGCACAATAAGTTTTTTTACGGGGTCGGGTTGTTAGCCTTACGTCCAACCGCCAACCTCGAGGACCATGTCCTGTTTAGTCACCTCTTATAACACTCAGTGACTAATAGCAAAAATTACCCTCATAGAATTTCCAATGATTCAAGAGGCAACTTTCTAAAATTATTAACAAAAAAAATTTTTGTTAATTAAATATGTTAACTTACTCTTTTAACTGCAACATTTTCTGCATGTATTGTTTCCACAACTCATGAATTGGAATGAATGTTTGAAATCTAGGAAAGAAAAAAAATGAATATATTTATTCACCTTTATTAAAATGATTGTCTTGAAAACTATTTCCACCATTAAACTTAATGAGCTTCTTCATTTAAAAAAAACTTTTGAATGCTACATATAATTTGTCATGGATATAAACAAAATAGTACATTAATATTTTTGAGAAAAATTCATTTTTAAAAATAAAATTATAAGCAATAATTATGAAAAGAACTTTTTATTTTGTAACTTATTATTTATAAAATGAATAGTCCCATAATGCATTAAACATTAAAATACCTATTAGCTAGTCAAACAATAACTTGGTGGTGATTAATAGTACTTGTGCAGGCATGGAAATGCTTTTTCATTATTTCATTACGGCATTTAACAATAATTTTTGAATTGGAGAAAACAGTCAACAGGCTAATATCTAAGCACCTAAAAATTATTATATAATATTATCTCTATAACATTTAATAAATTTAAATTTATCTAATAAGGAAAAACTTTCTAAGATTTGTTAATAATTAGAAATTATAAATGCTTTCTATAAACTAAACTCAATGGAGCAACAGCCCATGAAGGCCAAGGCCTACTGTGCCCATCTCAGTATACGTGACCATTGGGCACTGAGGTGCATGAGCGAATGTCCCAATCAGGTGGTCAGTCTGAAGCAAAAACCCCCAGTGTTTAGTCCCCAAGCAAGTTTGGTACTAATTTATTGATCCACTGAAGGGATGAAAGGCTGAGTTGACCTTGCCCAGCCAACACCTTTCTTCAGGTGTTGCCCAGCCTGAGGATAGAGCCCGTACCTGCGGCATGGAAGCACAATATGCTACCACTTGGCCTCAACGCTTACTACAGTTAAATAACTCAGTGGTGCAACAGCCATGGGCTACTGTGCCCAACTCAGTTTATGTGATCTCGGGCCCTGAGGTGCATGTACAGATGTTATAATCAGTTTGGTGTGAAACACCCAGTGTTAAGTTCCCAAGCAAGCTTGGTTCTCATTTATCGATCCACTGAAGGGATTAGTCAATCTTGCCCAGCCTGGGGTTTGAATCTCAGACCTGTGGTATGGAAGTGCAATGCACTAACTATTCAGCCATTGGGCTTCAGAGTTAAATAAATATTATAAAATTTATGAGCTTTTGACATTTAATCTCTGAACAAATATTAAAATGTTTAACAATAACTAAAATTAAGATGAAGAAAATATATAATTATTGTAAATTTCAAATACAGCAAAATTAACACTGAAAAAGAGAAATATTCTATTCAGAACTATCAGAAATAAATGCTCATCTATCACAGTAATTTTTTTTTTTTTGGTTGATTTCAAGATGAAGAGAAAAGGACTTACTAAAATTCAGGTGCAAAACATTAACGAAAATCCTGAAATATTTTATGATCTTTCCATAAAATTCAAATTTTAACTCCTCCTTTTAATTCCAGTTAATCAAGACATTATCAAATGGCTTTCTAGATACCAACACCTATTAGTCTTTGTTTGAAAAGGAAAGAGATCCTTTCAGTTAAGGTAAGTAGAACTGGGATGAACTCATTCTGAAGCCAAGTTGATGGGGAACTAGAATGATATACATAATTAAAACTGTCCGTTACAATTTAAAATGTGCTTCATAATTTTAAAGAATACTGAGAAAAATTGAATCTCCTTTAGATATCAGGTCAAGAGGGCCTTTTTCAGGTTGTGTAGGGAAAATACGTATTAAACGTAACTATTATATGTAACTATTTAAGTTACCGTAAAATCCGGCGTATAACACGCACTTTTAACACAAAAAAATAAGATGGAAGTTTAAGGGTGCGCGTTATACGCCGAGTATAAAAACGATAGCTTTAAAAATAACAAAAGAGATGAACATAAAAATTTTCTTCTATTTGTACTGAAATACTGTTTATTTAAAAGAAATGACTTGCTTTATGAACTAAAAGAGATGTAGTTCTAGAAGTATACTATTTTTTTCAAAAATTTGGAATAATACCTCGAATAAATGACTTCAAGACATAAGAGCAATGTATATTCATGTTTCAGATTTCTTCGTAAAAAAGGGGGTGCGCGTTATACGGCGAATATACCTAAAAATTAAAAAATGCTGCTTGAAAGTATGGGTGTGCGTTATACGCTGGATTTTACGGTAAGTATTATTTTTGTAGGCCAATGTTTTTAATATATCATTGGTTGTTCTGTCTGCATCAAAACTGTTTTAAATTTGAATATTTTTTTAATGTATTGCATGGTTTTTGAAGGGGAAGATTGATCCAAAATTAAAGTAGGGGTTAGGATACTTATTAAAATTTGAGATATTTTCTTCACACACACATTCTTAAAGCATAACTGGGGGACAAGGCAATTACATCTGAACATATATAATGGCATGATCAAGTAAATGAGAAAAAAAAATTTTTTTTTAAAAAATTCAAAATCAATGGCAAGATTTACTATAAATATGTATTTACTAGAAAATTCTTAGCAAAAAATAACATCTTATTAAGAAAAAATGGAAATGTATACTGTAGTTGATTCCCAGTAATTTATAAAACACAGAAAAATAATTTGGATCACAAATGTATTTTGTATGTAGGTAATCACTTACTTTGTGCTCTGAGGATCAATTTTCAAGATTCCCAATCTGCGTTGCTCACTGGCATTAAAGAGTGTTTTGCATTTCTTTCGTTTCATGCGATTTCTTCTTTTTTTAAACTTCTTTATACCAAAAATATATTCTTTGAACTCGTTCAAAGGGTTAGGCACAGTTTTTTTAAGGAAACCTTTTATGTAATCATCGGGAACTTTCTAAAAGAAAATACAAGAAACAAATTAATAAAAAATTTACTAATTATAGATAATGTCTTAAAAATTTCTCCCTTAACATTTATACTGTAGATATATGATTTAATTTAAAGAAAATACTGAAGTAGCAGATTTTCTTAATTTATTTATTTAATATGTGTATTAAATCAAATATGTTGAAATAACTTAGTTGCTTTTACAGAAGAAAGAGATTTTTACTTTACAAAGGTTACAAAATTAAAATAATGACAAAAAATCATTCAAGTACATTATGCAACTGTTGATGATAGCAGTTAAAGAATTCATGATATCAAAAAATGGAATCACAGACTTAATCTGCAAAATAACATTACAATTAAAAAATTCAGAGCTTTCAAGTGATATAAATATGAAATATATAAGAATAAAATTCTGTTAATTCAAATAGATGTTGAATAAATGTCTTTATGTACTTTTCAAATAATCAACACAATAATATTAAAAAATAATACTCACTCGTAAGCCAATTCTCTCGCTTAATTTTTCAATCGAAGGCGGAAGGTTTTTAGATAAGAAATCTAAATTTTTAAAAAGAAAATAATTTCAATCATACAGCATTAGCTCATAGTTTGAACAATATAATACTATATAAAAGGTGTTTTAATACTAAATACTTTCATAAATTAAATTTTACAAATTTCTGTCATAGAAAATTATTTCCTCTTGCAAATTACCCATTTTGAGGACAAAAATATAGGGCTTTTCCGTTTTGCTGGCGCAAATGTCACCAAATTGATGTTATTGGTGACATCACACAATATACACACAAAATATATTAATAAATATTTTTCATCCATTTTCGATGTATTATAAAAAAAACATTACTGATAAGAAAAGCCCACAACTTGTTTTGGAAATGTGGAGGTAAAAAGGTTCCATTTGGTTTCAATGTTATCATTTTTGGCAACTTTATCGCCTGCACTGGGTAAATGGAAAAGTACCAACTTTAATTGAATTAGTTCACCTATAATCATTATAAATATTTGTCAGATTAGAAAATATTTTAAATTTTCCCATGAAATGATTTGTGACTCATGAATTAGGTTAAAGTGTACAATAGATCGAGTATATAGAAGTGTAGATTGGCAAAGTCAATTTTTTGGCGACCAGAGTCAGACGCCAAACTACCTATAAGTAGCAAGAGGTGTTTTGAGAGTAATAAAGTGAAGCCGAAGTAAGGAAGAGCCAAATTCATTCTGGCATCTAGATAAACATCGCCAAATGTAAGGGGCCCCTATTCTACACTTTAGGACATGAATTATACTGCTGATAAATTTTGCCAAATCAAAAGACATAGCCAAATTCTGTCGTAATTATTGTTTGAATATTCACAGGAATAGTTTTTTCGCTATTGATTGCACATT
Source organism: Trichonephila inaurata madagascariensis (assembly GCA_019973955.1). NCBI lineage: Eukaryota > Metazoa > Arthropoda > Arachnida > Araneae > Nephilidae > Trichonephila > Trichonephila inaurata. Next base: position 310,517 of record BMAV01019199.1, read on the forward strand.
GCAGTATTTGGTGACGCCTTTTAATTTGATGACATTTGTTGATGATATAAAACATAAGTATTAATTGTTTATATATTTAAAAGTACATTTGATATTTATCTCAGTTATTTACACTTATGTAAAGAAAGAAATATCCCGACCCGGAATTATTCATACACAAACAAGATTCAGTTTCAAAAATAATTGAGTACAAGATCCATCCTAAAATAGGAAAATGCCACAGAGTTCTGGGTTTATAATGGAGTCTTCAGCAGTGAAGCAGGCCAAACCATTCATCATGAAGTGACTTTTCAAAAGAAAAATGCCAGTTCACTAGTTTAAGAAAGAGGCCATAAGGGTAAATGAGCCTAATACAACAAGTGGCGATTTGGATTAGCTAGAATAGAAATCCATCAATATATGGGAAAAATTTAATCAAAACTTATTATGACTATATTTTATATCCATTCCAAGTAAGTCTTTTACCAGAAATTACTCAGATATTCGGTAAACTAAGACAGGTGAGAAGTGTACTAAAATTTGACAAGGGAATAATACAATCTTGATGGAGTGAAGAAAATGCTCCTGAAAATCAGCAGAATTGTTAGGATGAGTGAATATTAACATTACATTATTCAGCTACTCGAGGGCTTTTGGTGGTGAACCACGTGATTTTAAACCAAAGTCATGTGACAAGGACACCCCTTCTCCTAACTTCCACACCACACCAATGGGAGGCCGTTTGAGCATCGATGGATTTAATGTGAATCGCCCCCCCCCCCCTACAGGGGGGGACTTAAGCGGTAATAGGCTCAAACTCATGACACATTGGCCCAGAATTGCTTGGAACTCATGGGATGATAACAATTTCATTCAGAAAGGCTGTTAATTTTGATTGCACTAAATTACAAAATTACTCCACTTAAGTCATGTGTTGTCTGCTCTTGACTGGTATTCATTATTTTAAATCCAAAGACTTTTTAAAAAGACAAAACAACTTTCTTATGAGAATATAGCATAGTTTTCGTCAAAAATTTGGACTCTAATTCAATATATTTGCTAAAATAGCACAATTTTAATTCCTGTTTTTGTTGGCCTGTTTCCTCTGTTAATTTTTTTTAAAAGTAAAGCCAAGAAATATTAAGTGCATATATTTTTCTTTTTTAATGACTTGGAGTGAAAAGAAAAATACAAGTGATACATGGCTTAAGATTTGATTTTAAATAGTATCAAATGTTCACTTTGCAAGAATAACATGTATTTGGTACAGGAGGATTCGACTGGTAGATTTATTTGAAAATACTGCAAGATGAATGAATGAACAACTTAATGGAAAGTTCTTAAGAAATAATAGTTAGTCTAGAACAGTGGCTCCTCAACCTTTTTATTGCCATGGACCTGTCAACATTTCATAAGTTTACCACAGACCACTGGGATGATGGTATATAATTTAAATTGTTTTGATTTAGTGATTTTTATTTAATTGTACTTAAACATGCCTTCAGAATAAAATACAGTTGTACCAAAAATTGATTATAAAGAGATTTAACATGGAATATAGAGTGATTTCGCACGAACACGAAAAAAATACACCACAGTAAATAAAATGGAAATAATTAAATGTTCCTTGTGCGGCTCATTTTTATTTGATCCATAGACCAGCCTGAGGGTTCGGAACCACACGTCTAGAGGAATTTGATAACATATGTTTGAAAGATAAAGCACAAATCCATTTCTTTTAGACTGATCTTACAAACTGAAGTGACAATAAGTACACTGTCTTTTGTCTTTGCAAGTATTAAGAAAACTGAATTTCTTTATGAAAGATGGATATATGGATGGATGAATAAGTATGGGAATCAATCTAATAATAATTTTTGGTTCAAGTGTAGTATAGGGGGGCCACTTTGAATTAAGCGATTTTTCTTCGGATTTGGCGAATTTTTTCTAAATATCATGGTGAGATATTGAATTCATTCTGAAATAAATAATAAATAATTCTGAAAAAAGTACCTTGGCGACTGGTTTTAGTCGCCAAAAAAAGGACTGCGCCAAGTGGCCCCCCCTATACTACACTTGAACCACAGATTGGTTCAAAGATTTCTCCTTCTGGAAGAATTAGAATTCTAAAAAAGAAGTTTTTTAGGTATGGTACAATATTTACTTTATAATTTCCTTTTAAAAATAACAATATTTATATTTTACACTGTCAGAAAGTGTTTGATGTTCATGGATTGCCACAGGGATCGTGCCATGATATCAAAATAAAACAAATTCAAACATGTTTTATATGAAAAAACTAATCAGTCATAGCTTTTGGTGGGAAAAGA
>BMAV01019201.1:0-30791 GCA_019973955.1 Trichonephila inaurata madagascariensis
CACACACACACACACACACAAAAACCCACACACACACACACACACACACACACACACACACCTAAGTAAATGGAGTTATTTAGTAACTTTTTCAATTTAATAACATGTTTTTTTTTACGTTATTCCCTTAACCGGTTTGCATGTACATCGTACGGGCTACTGAAAATTTGCCACAACTGGTTTGTCCATTCATTGTATGGGCACTAGTATTTCTTTCTATGATATGAGCGTATTTTCAATTCTTATGGTTATATTATTTAGTGCCAGTGTTTGGAAAAGGCGATGCAGTTTGCTAGGTACTGAAATGTGATGTGGGGATTTTTCTTTGATGAAGGCAGAAATTTATATCCTTAAAATTTGTGTTCCAATGTAATGTGTGTTTGCAATGTTTTTTCATTCAGACAGACGACTTTTGGAGAAACGGATTACTCAAACAACAAAAACACTTCTTTGGTAAGGATGAATTAAATTTGGATACAGGTTCAGAACTGTGGGCTGATTATTCGGATTATTCTTCAGACAGATACTCAATCACACACCCAAAGCCCTCAATCGATTAAAAAAAGTATTAACATAAAAGTTTTTCAAAGATACATGAAAAATTCATCATAGCATGCAAAGTATAATTACAAAAAGCAGACATTGATGAGTTTTTGTGTTCCACAATTGTAAAATAAAAATGGTGCAAAAAATTTAAAACTAAAATGAAATTCTTCCATTTTTCATTCTATTAAGCACGGTATTTGGTTATGCACAGTAAAAAAATTTGCTTTTTTGGAACATTTTGGTTAAAAATATGACCGGTTAAGTATTTAAAAACACAATAATTTATTCTATTACTAGTTCAATACTTGTGTTTATTCTAAAAATATTTTTACTATTAATAAATATTAATATATATAACGGTTATACCAGTTTAAATTAAGAATTGCGTGTACGCAAGAGCATCACGAAAAACATATTTTTCATTTTTATTTGCTTTATAGTGTATTTTTACATTATTGATTGATTTAAAAGAATATTTTCCAGTATCTTCTAAGTATTCATAATCTGATAATTTTTATTAATAAATTTTATATGTATAAGGCAAATTGTCAGCCAAAAAATGGTATAATTAGGGTTATACTTATGCAGTTTTTTGTTCCTTTTCATTTGAATTCTTGGAAATAATTTTTTTCTCCTGATTTGTGTAATTTTTTTTATTTTAAGAAAAAGAAATTTTTTTTTAATTTATAAGAAAGCTTGATTTTTTTTGTTTTTGTTTTTATTTCCCCCAAAAAAATCACTTAATAAAAATGTATAAGGTTTATGTATATAAATATCCTCGTATTTATTGTATACTTCTTGCATATGAGGAGAAAGGAATAACGAAAAAGAAACACAACAGATTGAATTTTTGAACTTTGAAAAAGTTTTTTAGATAAAATGATCAAAAACGATTATTGGAAAACATTTATTCTTTTATTAAAATGATATAAATGTTCTGTTAGTCCAAAATTTGAAAAATGCCCGTTTTTTTGTCTCCAAAAAATACAAATAATTTATATCGTTAACAAACTGGTTTTTTACTATCACACTTCTACACACGTTAGTGGCACATTATGACGAAAAGATGCTGGAAAATCTCAATAAAGGATTATGACAATTGTTTATAGCTCGTACCGAAGAATGTTTATTCTTCGAATCATTGCTCAAAATCCGGCCGTTCCAATATTCCCTTTAAAAATAAATATAATTAACGAAAAACTAGAATTTACGTTTTTATATATTTCAAAACAAAATAAGAATAACTTTTTTTCCAATTAAATATTAAGAAAACACTGCAAAAAGAAGAAAAAAAAAATCTCAGTATGATTTTGCAATTAGAGTTTGCAAATGGAATAAAAAATATAAAAAATCAGGAAAGAATCCTTAAAAATTTATAAACAAATCTCGATATGTGTTCTGCATTTATATTCTACTAATGCCTTACCAAAGTTCTCTAGCTCTATTTTTTTTGTTCCTAAGCTTTCCCCCTTTGTTTTTGTTTTTACAAACTTTTTCTGTCTCGCTATACGATCCCCTTCCACGCTCAAATGCAGATGTCATTTGTTACGCATTTGGACATCTGCCTTCTAGTAGTTTTCTGCAAACGGCGCGAAGTTCCGTCCGTGACAGGCGATTTGTTTAACCTTTATTCTTAAAACTCCATCGCTTTGAAAGACAAGGTGTTTCTTTTGGGTGGCATTCTATTTTTGGAAAACTCACTTAACGGTTTCATATCCATTTCATTTTCTATTTTGGCAATAAAATTTGCTGAGAAAGAAGAAAATACCAAATAAATTTTTACTCATTTATCTAAATGAAAGTCAGCTGTCTTAGCAATCAGTCAGTGAATCACTATTGAAGTGTAACGTTTTAGTAAATAAACTTCAGATATTTATATTTAAGGTATATTTTAATACCATAAAAACGTAGTGTATCAATTTAATATTTGTTTGTGCATACTTTTTGTATTTTATAAAAACGTAAAGTTCTATTTTTTAACAATAAAGGAAAAGTTCATTGTGTTTATTTTTCTCTTTGTAATATTAATAGCAGAAAAGACAACATTCTCGACCCCCACACCCTCACTATAATAATAATTTACCGTGGACATCTTTAAAACTAAGTTAAACGATTTTTTTGAGAATATTTCTTTTTACCAAAAAGATTCGAATCCCTCGTTTTCTTTCTGGACTTCAGATAATACTTTATATTTATACTGTTATATAAAAAATTAAAACGGTCTTCAAAGAATATTGAACAACTATTATTAATAAGAGAAAAATTCTATAATTATGAGCAAAGTTCATTTAGATTTCTTTTCTTTCGATAGTTTTTTTGTCTTTTTGGAATAACTAATAATAATATTTTAATTTATTTACAGTTTTTTTTAACTGCCAATTGAAAATTCTCCAACAGGTATTTGCACATACATTTGCTACAGTGTGAAGATGACAGACGATATTTTTGAAAGTAATAGCTACACCAAATTATCAATAAGACCCAATCAGGCAATTTACTTTCTCTTCTGCGACATGTGTACTCCAAGTGTAGAAAAAAAAAAAAAAAAAAAAGACGTGATAAATTATGTACATGATATGTGCAAACTGAATAAAGACAAAAACAAATGTATATTAATGAATGAAGCATATAATCTTTTCAGAAAAGTACTTAAATGTCATCTGATAGAAAATTGTAAATTTTTACTAAAAAAATTAGTTATTTTATTAAAATTTTGCTTTATTCTCTCTGGCAAATATTTCAAACAGGTAATTTATCATGTTAGATAAATTTATAAATAATTCATGTTGTAAATGTCTCCGGACAATGTTTAAATGCGATAGTTACGTGACAGTGTTTGACATTGGATCATAGCCGGTAGCGTTGCAGTTTTTGGCTACACTTCAAATCCACGCTGAGGCGAAGAGTGTGCTTCCTAAATCTGTCGAAGCTCAACATATTAACATTGGAGTAATGTGGAGTTAGGAGAGTATGTTACCTGTGCTCTTAAATGTACTCATAATTTTAATGTCTTTAACATGCATAATTTGTTTTAACAAAGAGTGAGTAACAAACTGAAATAAGATAGTTGGATAAATAAATAGAGAGAGAAAATGAATATTTATTGTATCTTCTATAGCTTTGGAAGTTTAAATGTTCCTGAAGGATTCAACATGAAAAATTTCGAGTCAGTCATGGCAGTATATATAGCTAATTTAACCATCTATGTATTTCAGCTAACTAAACAGCACAAGTTTTAAGATGCTTTGAATGAATGTAGCAGTGTATTTCTTACCAACAATTAAAAAGGAGAGATATTAACACAGCGTGAAAATACAAATATAATAAATTTAGTGTATTTAGTTAAATAAATTATTCATTATCTATGATCAAAGAAAGAAATGTAATTTTCATTTCAAAATTAAATTTTTAAGATAAAAATTTGCTAATAAACTCCCAACTCAGAAAGAGTGTTAGTGATCGTAACCTCGTTAGTGAACCTCGGGATTTAGTTTTATTTGATGACGACTTAGTTCATACTTTAGGAAATTTAATCTGAATTTTTTTTAAAAATAAAAAGAAAAAGAGTTAACTGTAAAATTTTTTTATGCTTGTTTTTCGAATTTTATTTGTTTGTATAGTTGAGTCATTGTGTGTGGATGGAAAGCAGTAGCGCACACAGGAATTTTTCAAGGGGGGGGAGGGTCCAGGGTCGAAATTCCACCTTTCTTGTATCATGCTCCTTTTGATTTTGTCGATTTATGGAACAAAAAACAGTTAAAAACTAATTATTGAATAAATAATTAGCATTAATTAATAAAATTAATCATTAATAACAAATACTTAATTATATTTTACGTACTATATATTAGAATTATAATCAATCGGAAAAAAAATCAAGGGCTTTGGGGAGGGGGGCCGGATCCCTAGAACACCCCCCTTGTGTGTGCCACTGATGGAGAGGAAAGTTTTTTCCCTCTACTTTTTTAAAGGTCTTTACTATTTGACCTCTTTCATTACTCTTGCACTGCTTTACAAACAATTCTACTTCCTATTGAAAAAACTTCCAATCGAAATAAATTTTTTCTATAATATTTTTGGTTAATTCTTTATATTTGATTTAGTTTCCTTTTTAGTCATATGTAATTTCTCAGTTCGTTAGCAAATCTAGCACAAAATAAAATACTTATCCTGATAGAGATAGAAAATGATATTTTGTAATCGAATCTGTTTTTATTCTCCTTTTCGTATAAAATATAACTCTATTTTTTTAAAAAAATATTTCGTATACGAATGTGTTTCGTAGAAATTTATTTAAACCAGAATATCTCTATGTATAAATATGTTTATAAGGATGCAAATGTAGAATATATTTTAAAGAATAGTACATATGTTATTCTGCCTATTTAATAATATTGTTTTCTAAAAATATTTTTAAAAATTTTTACTTGCAGTTTGTTTTGTTTTTAAATGTATATATTTAGTGAATTAAATGAATTGTTACAACTTGGATTAAATTAATACACGCTAAAAACCAAAACCATATTTCATTGTGAATTAGTGGATTCAGTTCCAAAATTAAGGAATGCTAAATACGAACAAATTTTTTAAATTAAGAAAGTTTAATTAGTTTTATTGTAATATTTTTCTTTTAATAGTATTAATAAAAATTTGAATTATATATATATATATATATATATATATATATATATAAATAGAATAGTTCAGAAAGAATTAATAAATTTTCGTGGTGACATCTATCGGCAAAAATTTAAAACCATGATAAATTTATAGCACTTACATTGTTATTACTGAATAAAAATTATTTAACTGAAATTACATTTAATAATTTCCAAAAATTCAAAAATCCTGTTCAAAATTTTAATTATTAAAAAGGAAGCTAAAAAAAATTAATCGGTTAAAATTCAGAAAAACATCTTGTACGTTCTTCGTCGTGGTGACATCTACTGTAAAAAGTTTAACAAATTTAACAATCCTCTTATAATATTGCAATACAAAATTTCCTTCAAAATTTCGCAGTAAATTTTTGAAATCAAAACCTTTAAATTTCTTAAATATTAAGTGAATAATTTAAATTCAAAATGAGATTCTATAAAAATGCCAAAAGCTGTTGATTGTAATTTTACTATAATTTGGTTATAATTCAGCTAAAATGTAATGATTTATTCTAGCATAAGCAATCACTAAAGCACTATTTCTCGAGTGAATATAAACTTTTGAAAATTTTTTTCTTTTAAATTTATAGCAATTTTTTCGGTAATAAATCATTATCATCTTTGCATTAAGATTTTAAGATCTTTTATTCACAAGGCAAAAAAATTAGAATGCTTAATGTTTTTCAATATGCAATTGGGCTAAATATCTAATTCATCAAATTTTCTTTTTTTTTCAATATAGATATATTATTTATTGTTAAAAAAATATGTTCTACTAAAAGTTTCGTGGCTAAAACTTTCAAATCTTAAAATCGGTAATATCTCAAATTTGTCATATTATTTGTTTTAAAATAATCTAGAAAAAATTTAAAGAACAATTAAAAATACCACAAACTATAAAACACAACTGAATTTTGTTTTGTTTAACTTTTATTTGTCCAATATGAAATTTACTTCCAGACATGAATCTCATAGTTTTTTACCTTAGTCAAATGATACCTATGTACTTCATTAATTTGACTTTCATACTATTTTACTGGAAGACTTGAATTCTTCCTTCAATGTAGTTGTTCACTGCTTTTGGTAGAATGGAATAAAACTGGTATAGTAAACTGGTTAAAAACAGTGACATACGAAGAATATTAGGGGCCCCTCTGCAAAGTTTGGTTTTGGGCCCCTGCCGGATCTTACAAAGGAATGCAAAACCATAACATAACATAAGCTTTGCGATCTCTTGAATCCTCACCCCCACGATGTGGAAGTATCGCGTGTGTACGTAACGCGCCACTGGTTAAAACTTGTATTTGATCCCAAACTCATTGGCGAAGTTTGGGGAGTTCTTCGTTGTAAACTGGATATTATGCTCTCGAATTTATGCACCAGGGTACTGATGCCTCACTTGTATTAAAAAGAACATATAAAAGCCCTATTTCAGAATATATTTCTTGTATATATCGAAATGATATAATTTATAGTAAAAAACCTATTTTCTATATAAGTATTATATATGTTAAAACAAATATTAATTAATAAAAATTACACTGAATTTTTATATAAGAATTATAAATTGAAAAAATATATATATAAATCTAGTTTAAAAATTTCAAAATGGGTTAAAATTAATGGGGCGGGGAATGATTCTAAAAAGGTACTGAAAATTAATTTTCATTAAAGGATTGTTCTTTTCCTTAAAGTTGTGAAACCTCTTTTTGTTCCTTTATAACATTTAAAAACTAGAAAGATGAGAAAATAAGAAAAGTTTGCTGTCATCATTATTGTATTTTTTTTAAAAATAAAACAGTAACAAAAAAACATAATATTTTTTTTTTCAAAAATTTCTAGCACTTTTAAAATTAATCATATTTTATTAATTAAAAAAATAAATCAGTTTCTTGGAAACAACCAGGGATGTTTTTAGACATGGGTCCAAGAACTCCGCCTTGGATGGCCTCGTCTCGTTCCTGACTCGGTCTCACTAAGATCTTGATCCAAATAATTTTAATTGCCAAATGCTATTCCCAGACATTTTCCTAAAAACTGTGAATTTTGAACGATATGCCAATTGGCAACTGTAGCAAGACTACATTATTATGTTATATCCGTTGTCCATGTCTAGGCCTAGGCCTACCACTATACACCTTATTACTCATTTAGTCGAAGGTAGGGAAAAAAATTGGTTTCTGCTCAGTTTTTAGCAGATCAGTGAGTCAGATGCCTTTATTTGTTATGGGTTACACTAGTGATACTCAACATGTGTGGCCCACCTAGTCTTTTTAAGAGGACCGGTCATGGCCCATTGCTCGGAGAAATTCACTTCTTAAGAACATTGTATTAATAATTTTATGGGAAATTCTTTGTCAATTTTGCTCTTTGCTGTCGGTATCGTATGGGTACTGATTGGTATTCTTTTTCGATTTGGAATGGTTACGGTTAGTGATAACAGACAACATTGGAGTAGCGACAATTTTATGGGTAGAACTAATTTTTAGCTATCTTTTTCATATCTTGCAAGCGAAAAACATGCGAAGAAAAGATATCGTCTCAAGACGATTGGGAGGTTGATTATTTTGTAGTAAAAAACTAATATGGATCAGGAATTGTGTGTTTGATTTGTCACGAAAGTGCTGTATTTAAAAGATACCAATAAACAGGAATCATTTAATGACACTTTTCCTTGAAGATCTCTTTCAGGAGATGATAAATGGGCTTTCTTGAATAATATTTGCAACAGCAACAAAATGTTTTGTCAGTGGTAACATCACAGCGGTAACAGACATCCTATGAAGATTTTTATATTATTGATAATCATATGAAACCGTTTACTGACGCAGAAACTGTGGAGAAGTGTTTCTTAATTGCTTCCAATTTAACGTTAGTGACAAAAAAAAATTACAATTAAAAAAAGCCAAACAGGAGTTATAATATTTTGATCAATTTTTCACATTTTAAATTTCCAATATTATCTTGCTCTTAAAGCATTTCTCCGCTATATCCTCATGTTGTGGCCCACGTGAAATAACTAACATATGTATGCGGCCCAGCAGATAAAAGGTTGAGTACCCCTGGGTTACACTTTGTACGAGTATTTGAAGACGTTTGCTATATACTATCAACTTAAAAGGAAGCAGGTGGGGCTAACTTTTGCATGAAAGTCCAGAGCCTCAAGAAATCTTAAGATGTCATTGGAACACATCATTTTTTTTGTATGTATTTATCCTGACAGCCTCTGGGATGTTAGACAAATCAATAAACTGAACTCATGAGAAGGTATTGCTAAATAAATAATATTTATAACCTTATTAATATTATTAGTATGTATAAATCTAATTAATTTTAAGGATTCATAAGTAAAAAAAATCATAATAAACTATTAAATAAAAATTCATCTTAAAAAAATTAAATTAAATTTTTAATCAATTAAAAACGATTTCACGAAATGTTTTAGAATATTTAAAAATACTTAAAATGACTATTTTATGCATTTTAATCCGAAAATCTCACGTTTTTATATTATACACTATATCCCAATACATTGGCAAACAAACTTCTTACTCAACGTTATAGATAACACATAATTTCAATCGAGCTTATTGACTTAGAATAAACAAACAAAAAGAAAGAAATATACATGTTAACAGGTTTCGCGGCTACCTTATAGCTGTGGTACGCTAAACCAATATGATTCAGTGAGTCACACAACAGGAAATATTTGAAACAATTCGATTCCCACGGCAATTTGTCCAGAGAGGGAATAGAGATAAAAAATGCAGATTAAAGTTTTACTACACAGGAATATCCCAACTTACGCGATAGGTGAGACCAGTGCTGCCAAATCATGCGATTTTTCTCGAATTTTGCTACTTTTTAAAACTTCCCGCTACTTTTTTTATCCTATTGCTACTTCGCGAAATTTATGCTACTTCACTTGAAGCTCCCTCTACTTTTTGCTACTTTCAACCATATATAAAAGTATTAGGACAAGTTTTGAAAAATTTGGAAAAAAAAAATAGTGATCTTAGTCCATAAAGAAAACATGAAGTTGCAGTATGTTTTACCACTACGAAACGACATGAAACGCTGTAATTTCTCCCCCCTCGCCACCGCCATGAATCAGAGCCTATCTATATATATGTAGGACTCTCCTATTTTCCCACTTTTTTCCCACTGCGTGGTAAAAAAAAAGAAGTGGTGGGATTCTTTCTAACACCGATAGAAGCATAAAAATGAAACACGTAATATTCTTGAAAAATAGGCTTGGATAGAATTTCTACATAAACATTAAACTGAAAATGTAATTTTGAAAAAAAAAAAAAATTCTTATAGAACTCAGTATATTGTATAATTATCATCATCGGTACTGCATGGAATTAAAGAATAAAAATCTATTTTTGTAATGAACCTACATTGCATCACTGAACTTATAAGAAATTGCCTACAATGACAAAAGTAAACACTCGTCCTCTAGAGAGATTATGTGAAAAAAATCTGATTAAATCCCTTTTGAAAGGTTTTTATCTAGATTCAGTGGCTCGTACTACCTCGCATTGCGGGTGGCCCAGGGATTCTAGGGGGCTCAAGGCCTGACTGACGCCAAGTACATATTAGGGCTTGGGGCTCAAAAGCTGACTTTGCGAGGGGCCCTAATATTCTCCGTTGCGCCACTGCCTAAATTCCTCTCTTTCCAATCAACTACTTCTCGTACTATCTCTTTACTTAAATTAATACACAAGGATAGAATTAAATATTGTTGAATTACAGCTGCCAATTTTAGCAGAATTTGAGTGGATTAATTTGGTCTTTCAAAGGGATTATGTTGATCATTGCAAATTACTGAATGCATTTTTGAGTTCATTTTTAAGATATTTAGCTATATTTGCTTTAAAGCCTTACAACCTACCAATAAGTAATGCCACTGTAGAAAGGGAATTTTCCAGTGTGACATCAAAAAAGACAAAATTAAAGAATCGAATGTACCTCAAACTGTTTGAGTCATTCTCAGAATCACTTTGGAAAAATGAGAGACTTGCTGCATTGATTTCATTCCATCGCTACAAACATTTCAATATACCTCAGAAATTTGTAAAAAAGACAAAGCAGATCACGATATTTAGCAGGAAGAATTTTAATGTATTTTACATGATTAAATAATTTAAGCATTTTAACGTAGTTTTACAAAATTTAAAAAATTATATTTATGAATTTCAAGTGAAAATCGATTCATTACTTTTTGCTACTCTTTTTCCCTCTTCTTGCTACTTTGCTGCATAAATTTATGGCAACTCTGGGTGGGACTGAGTAATAACCGCGAAAGTCGAATTCACGTAGGTTGTGGTATAATTTTCTATATAAATACATATAAATTACTTTTAGTTGGGGCCAGGGAGGAAAGAAAACAATAACTTAGGGGGAGGGGGAATGTTTCCTTTTCAAAAAATGCAATCTTCCATCGTGGACACTTGCACCGATCCAATTCCACAGTTTATCTTCAGTATTCAGTCTATTCTAAACATCATGGCCTGCTCGTATTTAGGAAATTCTTTTGCATACGCTTTATTTTAATCATTTGCACATTAAAGATATCAGTGACAGCATCAAGACAAGTTCACTATGACCAAGTGTGAAAAAGAAAGCAATTTTACACGCAGAAAAAAAACGGAAACAGAGTAACGGCCATTGAAAATTTAACATGGATGAAACAAATTTACGTCAATGGCGTAAGCAAAATGATAGAATTTTTGCTTTTAAGTAATCAACAGTCTTAAGTAATTCTTTTACATTCTTCTATAATGCATTGTTTTCTAAAAATTTTGCATAATAAAATCGTTGGATAGCACAGAAGACGACATCGTGTAGAAATATGGCGACGCCAGCAGCAATTCCGAAGTCAGCTGTGACAATGGTTGTGAAGGGGACATTTTCAAAACATGATACTGACGGTTAGAATAACTATAGCTTCATGTACGTATTTGAAAGTTTTTAATAATATTAAAATAAATTAATTATTAACTTCTTATTATTTCTTATTTGATTTTTTTTTTTAAAATTTCGTAAGTGTTGTGTGTGAATATTGATGAACCTTATAAACAATTTTTTTATTTTTTTCTCAAAAACGTGTCAAACATTGGGAGTGCATCTTAGAATAGATGACAACAGTTCTTCACAAAAACGTTTTGAGAATTTGGGGTGCGGATTGGAATCGATGGTGGCTTAAATTCAAGTAAATACTGTAATTATACTTCTGTATGATATGAGTGAAAAATGTTTGTAATTTCAAACAATATGCAAACAATTAGGTATGTAATTGAGCTCCTACTTCAGTCACCAAACGGCCATAACATGCCTATAAAGACTAGTTAGAGGTCTCCCTTTTTCTATAAACTTATTTTATATGGAATCAAGATAGAGTGAAAGGAACTCTCAGAAACTCACCATGACTTACAGTAACAGATGCTGATTTATCTAAATTTTTGGCGGTGTAGAAGCCTTGCGATTTAACTTTGACGGACCTTAATGTACTTTTTCATCTTAAGGTTATAGTCCCTAAGATTATTAGAACCTTCTGGGAATTCGATGAAATTCGAAACATTTTTAGTGTTGAGGAAAAGCCTATTTCAAGCCTTAAAATTTCATTTTTTCAGTTTTTAAGGTATCCGACTAAGTTCGGAACCGTGATTTTGCAAAAGCATATAAATGGATAACATTTATGATATTTAGTGTCACTTAGATTAAAAAATGTATATAAAATTGTTTTAAGAATAGTATTACAATAAAAAATTATTTTTGTGACAAAAAATGAACATAGAATGACCCATTTTCAAAATATTCTCCTTTTCTGAAAAACGCTTATATTATAATAATATTTTGCCTGTCTATAGATCAGACCTCTGTACAGAGGCTCAACTAGAATTTTTGAAATACATAACTTTGAAATGGATTTATCTATGTTTTACGACAACAGAGGGGAGAAATTTTAAGAAAAAAAAAAACGCCGATAAATATTTCAATTAGTTGTAACTCTGAAAATAATACGAAATTTTCAAAAGTCATAGTTGAGCCTCTGTACAGAGGTCTGAGCTATATACAGCAAAATACACTGGTGTGCAAAACTTAAGCAACAGGTGGGTTTATTGCCATAACTTCACGAAAAATCATCTGAGAGACATGAAATTCTGAAATGAGGGAGAGTATTATGTACGTAAAGGATGACGAAAGCATCGGCGCTGAAAAAGGAATACAACGCATACGGTATCGAATCAAACAAAAACAAGCTTTATTGAACGCATAGTATCGTGAATCATGATTGTCTATCCAACAGGAAGAACAACAAGCAGATGTTCCTTAATATGGTATATGCCCTCCCCTTACTACAATGGTTGCTTGACGTCTCCGCATACTCAGAACCAGCTGGTGCAATATTCTTGAGGTAAGAGTGCCCATTCCTCAATCAACATCTGTTTGAGTTGTTGGTTGTACCCGGATGATGTGAGCGTGTGGCAATACGTCTCCCCAAAGCATCCCGCACATAATCGATGGGATTTAAAGCTGGGGAGCACGATGGCCAATCCATTCGAGTGATATCTTCACTTTCCAGCAGCTCATCAACAGCAAGAGTGCGATGTGGCACTGCATTGTCATCCATAAAGATGAAGTCTGGGCCAATGGCACCTCGGAAAAGATGCAGATGGGGAAGAAGTACCTCCTCACAATAGCGATCCCCGGTTACAGACCCTCTGTCGAAAATGGGAAGCTCAGTTCCGCCATTAAGCATAATGCCAACCCAGACAAGAACTCCAGGACCACAGTAACGATGCCTTTCCTTGATGTTACTGAGATAAAACCGGGTCCCGATCTCTCTCCAGATCAAAACGCGTTGAGAATCGCTTCTGGTACTGAACCGACTCTCATCCGTAAAGAGAACACGACTTCATTGATCAGTTGTCTAGTTTTTGTGCTCTCTGTCCCACTGTAAACGGAGGCTTCGGTGGCCATCTTTCAACGGGAGGCAGCGTTCAGGACGGCGGACGAACAGGCTCCTTTTGTGAAGGCGTCTGGCCACAGTAAACCGCTACACTTGTCGACCTGTTGCTGTACAGAGTTTCTGAGCAATGGCGCTTGCTGACTGCTGTCGAACTTTTTCGCCTGCAGGATGATATATCGGTCATCCCCTGCAGTTGTCGTCCTCGGGCGGCCACACCAACCTTTCTAACAGCTGTACCTGTGGTTTGGAACGCTTTCCAAGCGCGCGAAACGACATTTTGTTGATTTCGAACTCTGCAGCTACACTGGTGACAGTACGCCCCTCCTCCAGCTTTCCGATCCTTCTTCCACGTGTGAAGTCACTCAGATGATTTCTTCTAGCCATATTTCACGAACTGACTCACTGGCACTTGCAGAGAATATGGTGAATTGCGTCTCCGTCCTTCATTTCATTCTACTGTTGAGCAGCGCGCTCCGACATCAAGCGTTTTGCGTACGCTTACATCGCTTCTGACGTTTTGTTCCTGATATTTGCATACGCATGACGTTTCTACTGACTTACGTGTTCCCTCTACTGATCTCCAGACCTCCTTTTCTGCAATTTCATGGCTATCTGCTAAATTTTTACATTGTTGCTTAAGTTTTGCACACCAGTGTATTATTGTAATAGAAGTATTTCTGACAAAAGGAGTACATTTTGAAAACAGGTTATTCTAAGTTAATTTTTTGTCGAAATATTGTATTTAAATAATTTTTTTTTGTCAAAATGTCCTTAAAATTTTTTATACATGTATTCTAATCTAAGTGACACTAAATGTCATGAACATTATCCATTAATGCGCTTTTTTAAAATCTCGGTTCCGAAGGTAGTCGGATACCTTAACCTTTTTCTGAAGACAAAGAATTGAGAATCCCTATGTTCGCTGTTATTGGCTATGGAAGTCGCAATTTTGAAAAATAGGAAATTAACCTTTTCCCCGGTACCTTGGGAAGATAACTTCCCTTCTATATGATACTACAAAATACACTTGTAGGAAGCCTAAAACTCATTACAATACATTGGCATTTCTATTATAACGATGAAAAGACTAATTCTCCTACTAATTTTTTTTTTCTTTTTGACCTTACCATCATAAATAGTTTCATACTGTGACAAGTGAAGAAGAGAAACAGAAATTTTAGATCAGCTAACATTCTGTATAGCATTAGCTTATCAGCTAATAGACGGATATTTCTCATGGAAAAAGGAAAGGACGTTCTGCTAGTTTCCAAGAAAATAAGTGTACAGTTGTGAATGATATACGCTCAGCCAGTGTGGGAAATCATGTACCAAAGATGGTTTGCAACTACAGACGATGAAGGAATTAAAGAAGAAATGGACAAGAAAAGAGGGCCCGCTACATGAGTGCAGAATGTGATGACCCCTTGTGCATTGCAACATGCTTCTCATCTTTTTAGGACAAACAATCATCATTAAATTTAATTTTCTTTATGGCGTTGAATATATTTTCATTGAGAAGTATTCTTCCCACTTCTAAAACTTAAATGTAAACATAAATGTCGGCAAAATAAATAATAATAAAAAAAAAAACAATTCCTTAAGGTATTCGACTACGTTCGGAACCGTGATTTTAAACAAGCGCATAAATGGATAATTTTCATGAGATTTAGTATCACTTAGATTAGAATACACGTATAAAATTGTTTTAAGGACATTTTGACACAAACAAAATTATTTAAAAAACAATATTTCGGCAAAAAATTAACTTAGAATAATTTTTTTCAAAATGATCTCCTTTTGTGAAAAATGCTTGTATTATATAATAATATTTTGCCAGTACATAGCTCAGACCTCTGTACGGAGGTTCAACTATAATTTTTGAAAACTTCACATTATTTTGAGAGTTACAACCAATTGAAATAATTATCGGCGTTTTTTTCTTAAAATTTCTTCCCTCTGTTGTCGTAAAACATGGATAAACCCATGTCTAAGTGATATATTTCAAAAATTCCAGTTGAACCTCTGTACAGAAGTCTGAGCTATATACAGGCGAAATATTATTATGATAGAAGAATTTTTCACAAAAGGAGAATATTTTGAAAATGGGTCATTCTTTCATTTTTTGTCAAAATATTGTACTTAAATAATTTTTTTATTGTAATACTATTCTTAAAACAATTTTATACACATTTTCTAATCTAAGTGACACTAAATACCCTAAATATTATCCATTTATACGCTTTTGCAAAATCACGGTTCCGAACGTAGTCGGATACCTTAAATGCTATTGTTTAATTGCTAATAAACATAAGAAACTGCGAGAAATTCAAAAGAGGAAAAAATGGTCCACTAAAGGGTTAAGAATTATAAATGAACTAGTATATAATTTTCCCTAATCCAATGCGCACCCCTCAAGAGCTTAATTTTCAGTTAAAGGAGATTCATATAATGACATGACGCAGAGAAAAGACTGTGGTGTATGATTATCCACTGGTTAAGAAAATACTGCAAATATGTATCAATAGTATTTTTAAATGAAACACATTTCCCACTTTATTTCACGTAAGGTTGTAAAGTCTCTCGCGTCTTTCTGTTAACATAACTCCTATGTTCTTTGACGGCCACGATTAATGGCAAAACTTTTCCAACCCAATACCAAGAAGATAAACAAAGATATTATGCAAATGAGATTTACTATAAAAGGATAGAAGCTTTGATGATAGGAGATAGCGTGGCAAGCTTAGATATAGCGCGGCAGGCTCAGAGATACTATTGTGGAAGCATTCTGATCGATAGCGTGACAAAGCTTAGTGTGAATCTTACAGATCAAGAGTTAGCAGTCCGATAGTTTTGGGAAAGAATAGAAGCCTAAGATAAAGAAGTTGGAATCATCGTTTATAAAGTTTATAGATACCATTTTCTAGGTAAAGGAAGGAGAACTGAAAAAGGTAATATTAGATATAAGTAATTGGGATGCATAGGATTATTAATGATAATTGAGATAAAGGATCTAGTTGCGTGATCGGGACTTGAATACGTGATTTAATTTGGGCTTGACTCTCATTTTAAATTTAAAAAATTGTCAAATTAGAATTTAAGTAATATAAGTTATTCTAATAAAAGTTGTATTAAGAATTATTATGTCTCATCATTTTGATAATCCCACACCTCTACCCGCGGAACCGGCACGACATGGTCATCACGGGGATGGCTATGTCGCAATGGCGCCCGAACGTATTTAATTTGAGGTAATGTAGGTGGAAGTATGGTTCTACCTGAAATGTACTTTTCAGGGGCGGAGAACATTGCAGAGTTTATCGAGTGTATCGACAATAACATACAGTTACTTGAAATCCCAAGAATCTGTCATGTGCTTACTTAAAAAATCATCTCAGGGGAAAGGGGTCAAGATTGGTATTCGATATTTGTTCCCTGGTTATGAAAAAAAACAGCCACGGATTTTGCGCAGCTCAAGCCGAATTAGCGAAGGCTTTTCCCCCGGTCAAAAATAAGAAAGAACTACAGTCGGAGTTTTATGCATCCCAGCAGGAAGAAATCAGGATGCTACTGATTTTGTGTATAGATTACTAAAAATAGAGAGAAGTTTAGAATTAGGGAAAGTCCCAAGGAGACTTAGTGGATCATATTTTAGTTCGACTCGAACCACAGGTACAAGACTAGTGGAGGTGCGCAATCCACAAAACACAATACAACTTTTTGAAGTCTTTGGGTAAATTGAAGAGAGATATTCTGCAAATTACAAAGGGTTATCAGAACGATAATATAGAAAGACGAGGTCAAAATGCGCATAGGATGCCTAATTTGAAGCTAATAGTAGAAACTGGGGGAATTCTGAAATAAGGCGTAGACCAAATAACAGAAATGAATTTTATGAGAATAGCCGTCAAAATAATAGAGGGTTCGAGAGGAATAGGTTTCATAATAATGATCAGAGATTCAACAACAGGGGTTACTAATTTCGAAATGAGCGAAATGATAATTTTAATAGAGGGGACCGTAGAAATAAGGGTTCGAGTAATAATTTCAATCGAGGCGATAGGACGCAAAGGGGACGATTAAATATTGTAAAGGTTAATGATCAACCTCAAGGGATGTTGACAAGAGAGATTAGACTTTCTCCGATATGTATATCACCCGTAGAACTTCCACACGTTCCTATATTATTAAATAACACATTTTTGAAAGCGCTATGGGACACCGGAGCAGATAAATCATTTATATCGGAAGAAGTATATAGAAAATATTTTTCTATAGCAAATTAAAAAAACGCGAGCCCAGGTAATAAAGCACAGGGTGCGAAATGCCAAAACAGGGGATTGTAGAATTAAAATTAGGATCAGACAATTCGAAAAAAAATTGGTCATTTCATGTGTTGAAAGATTTAGAATACCCATGTATTCTGGGTATCGATTTCATAAGTGCGTCAAAAATCGTATTAGATTTTGATCAGAAATCGTTGAAAATTCAAAATTCACTGGTTGAAGATAATAAGGTAAATAAAGGAAATTACACGTTAATGGTCAGAAAATGGTGCTAAACATGGTGGCTGCTAGTTTTACCGAAAAAGCAGCTGGGAAAAAATATAATTGGTGATAAAAATTAATTGTGCCATAATCAGGATTTGGTACTTACTGCGGGAACAATTAATAACGGACAAAAAAATGACCCAGAATTAGGCTCATATATATAGATATTTAGAAAACCCGGAAGATAACTCGGTTAATGCAACGATATGTGAGAATTGGTCCTTAATGATTTCCGCTTAATTGAAGGATTGTTATTTTATGAAACACGCAACGTGTCATTAGGTGAAATGCGTATACATTCCAAAATCTTTAAGGAATGAATAAATGAGAGAATTTCATGACAAACCAACGCCGGACACTTAGGCAGATTTTAAAACGTATCATAAAAATTCGGGACGTTTGTTATTTTCCCCGTACATGAGAAAATTTATTGATCAATATGTCTCTACATGCCATATGTGCCAAGTTAATAACTATAAAAACGAGTTACCAGCTGGTCGGTTAAATCCAATTATATCAAATTCCTGGTCCTAGTCGAGATAGTGACGTTAGATTTATTAGGCCCGTATCCTATATCGATAATAAGACGTAACCGCTATATTTTAGTAATAACTGATCATTTCAGCAAATGGGCTGAAATTATACCTCTTAAAAGCCTCATCTCGTATAATAAGCGGGATATGATAACTTTATATCGCGTTATGGAGCTCCAATAAAAATTAATAGTGACAATGGTCCCCACTTATATCCGGTATTTTTGAGCACTTAAGGAAAGATTAGGCATAAGGCATGTGAAGACTGTTGCATATCGACCACAAGCAACGGACTGAAAGAGTTAATCGAGATATAAAGTGCAAAAATGATTGCAACATGTTAATGCGATCAACACGATACTTGGGATCAATTTACGTGAGTTTGCTTACGCTTTGCCTGTACGGCGGTGAATGAAACAACGGAAAAACACCGGCTGAATTATTTTGTGGGTCGAAAAAATTGATTACACCATTTCAAAAAACTAGTTATGATATCGGAAAGTTCAAATTCAAGATATACAGAAAAGCTTTAAAGAAGCTAGACTAAGTACGAAAATTAAACAGGAAAGGTGGGAAAATATTATAATAATTTTGGTGAAAAGACATAAAAATAAAGGTAAATGATTGGGTCTTATTGGAACACATCCTGTAAGTTCAGCAGCTAACAAAAAGTATGCGCTAAATTTTAAACAAAAATTTGAGGGACCTTATAGAGTCTTAGAAGTTAAGAATTTTAATAATATTTGTAATATGGAAATCAGGAAAAGATTAACAAAGTTAACGTAGATCAAATAAGAATATATCGTCATAGGAAATGTGACGAGGTCGAATTGTGAAACAGGTATCCCAAATAGGTATAAGATCAAGTCAGGAAACTAGTACTGGAAAAGTACATCAAGGGACAATGAGTCACAATATGGGAAAGAAAAAATCTGCGGTAAAACGTAAGGTTAGAGGCAAAAGGATTGGTAAACCAATCAAATCAATATAAAAATACAGAGAGGACCCATAAAACAAATCACCGTGGCTTCCAGATCACTACCTAGTTCAGTTGGGAATGAAAAATAAAAACAAAAGGTTTAGATATAACCAGGGTATTAAAAGATCAGGTGTGTCGGGGGCAAGTGACCACAAAGAAAGTGGCAAAAGAAAGGAATAATAATAATAATAAAAAGACAAAATGTCATCCAGTACTATTTCTAGAAGCAGCAGGAAAAGAACAAAAGAGAGTGCACTGAAGTTACAGATGAAGCAAGATACGTCTAAGGCCACGACGGAGAACAGAAGAACCTCGACCAGCCAAGGACACACAGTTGGGAAGTCAAGGAAAGGACGACAAGGAGATTACAAGCCTTTACAAACAAGAAATTCCAGTACAACCGAGGAAAGAAGAGTGATGACACCTCATCGTTGAATGTGAAATGTGGGAGAAAACATATAAAAATCAGGTTGTTGTTTCATTTTTTTATGATCTCTCTCCAACAAGTGGTCGGAAGAATTATTGCAAAGAAGGAAGTCTCGGCGGTGCTTAAAAGTTATAAGCTGTCAAACACTGCTACAATGAAGTGTTCATTTAATTTTTGGAACTTTTTGACTTGTTAAAAATTTTTTTCTGAAGAAAACATTTGTAATCACACATTTGTTTGTTTTCGATGTATGACTTCGTGAGATGCGAAAATCTCCCTTTGGTTATTTGTTATAATAGTTTAGTTGAAAAAAATGTTTGTAATTGTATAATATGTGTATATATATGTTGTTGTATTGTTATAGATATGAGACATCTGGTTCAGGGAAACGCGGCGTAGTCAAGGCACCAATAATACAACGATGCT
Source organism: Trichonephila inaurata madagascariensis (assembly GCA_019973955.1). Taxonomy (NCBI): domain Eukaryota; kingdom Metazoa; phylum Arthropoda; class Arachnida; order Araneae; family Nephilidae; genus Trichonephila; species Trichonephila inaurata. Next base: position 20,092 of record BMAV01019201.1, read on the forward strand.
GCGCGGCTCATTGGGAGTTTCTTGTTGAAACCAGATGGGATGGAGATAAAATTTATTGTGATATATAAATAATATATAATTAGAAATTGATTAATATTATGGAAATAGAGACTCAAACAAGCTATTTCAGGAGACTGACCCTGAAAAATCTTGAAAAAGTATACGAATTATAGTTTCAACAAGAAGGGGGAGCGACAGTTCCAGAAGCCCATATGCAGTGTTAGATTGGGTCTGCGCACCCAGAATATTTTGTTTTTAGAAATTTAAGTGTATAAATATTTTAAGTAATTGAAATGTAAAAGTGAGAGTGGGCATAAATTAAACAGTAATTATTAATGTTGGCCTAGTTATTGAGTAAAATTTATTGTCACGAGTTTAAATTCTAAAACTGAATATTAAAAATTTAATTCTAAGATGAGTAATGAAAATTAAAGCTTCTAAGATAAATTTTAAAAATTATATAAAAGCTAAAATTTAAGATTAAAATTGCAAATGAAAATTAAAAAGTCAAGATAAATATTGGAAATTATAAAAGTTAAATGAGGATTTAAAAATTAAAATTTAAATAAAACTCAGACAGCGAAGAAATTTAGAAATAGAGATTTAGACACGTAATTTATTAAGGGAAGCATTGAGAACCCATGCAAATCACGTTTTGAGGGGTTGTGACGTTCTCTGCGGTCTTCGTTAACATAACTCCTATGTTCTTTTGACGGCCACGATTAATGGCAAAACTTTTCCAACCCAATACCGCTAGGCGATAAACAAAGAAGGTTATGCAAATGATTTACTATAAAAGGATAGAAGTTTTGATGCGATAGGAGATAGCGCGGCAAGCTTAGATATAGCGCGGCAGGCTCAGAGATACTATTGTGGGAAGCATTCTGATCGATAGAAGCGTGACAAAGCTTTAGTGTGAATCTTACAGATCAAGAGCAAGCAGTCCGGATAGTTTTGGGAAAGAATAGAAGCCTAAGATAAAAGAAGTTGGAATCATCAAGCTATAAAGTTTATAGATGTACTCATTTTCTAGGTAAAGTGGAAGGAGAACTGAAAAGGTAATATTAGATATAAGTGTAATTAGATGCATAGATTATTACCGATAATTGAGATAAAAAAAGGATCTAGTTGCGGATCTGACTTGAATACGTGATTTAATTTGGCTTGACTCACTTTTAATTAAAATTGTCAAATTAGAATTTGGTAATAGTAAAGTTATTCTTGCACAAAAGTTGTATTAAGAATTATTATGTCTCATCATTTTGATAATCCCACACCTCTAGCTTACGCGGAACCGGCACGACATGGTCATCACAGGATGGCTATGTCGCAAGGTACTATAGATAAATTTACACGATATGTTTCATAAGAGCAATTTGAGCATATAAGTTTCTCATGAAAATATTGGTAAACACTACTTTGCTTAGTACGTTTTTAGGATTACTTTTTTAAAAAATTGTTCTAATTCGGTATAATTTATCTCAATAATTTTGGAATATTTTCCCAATTGTATAACCGTTACTTTTCTTACGTAAACAATTTCTGGGAATAAATCAATAAAATAAACATCTCTCCATAGCTGGAATAACATTTTTGTAATAATATCTCACTATGAAATTCTTTATGCAAAGGAACATCCAAATAAACATTTCTCGAGATCAGAAAGTAAACGTAGTTGTCACAAACGATTTTACATAAAAAAATAATAATAATAAAAAAAAGTAGTGTAATAACGTGTTCAGAAATATTAATTAAATAAAAGTCACGTGATACTAATACACAATTCTTAACTATTACCATCTTCTTTCTCGATAAAAATCAGGAACTTATTATTATTATTATTTTTGTATATTTTAAACAATTTTATTTAAGATGATATATGACTTAAATTCAGTTGGGAAAAACAACTTAATTATGTCAAGTAATATGACATATTACACCACAACTACTCTTAGTTTTGATTGTGTTGACCTTAGGACCGTGAAAATGAAACGACGGGTAAGGAAATGAGCAAAATAAAAGAGGAAATAAGGAAGTAAGTTAAAATAAAAGTCGTTCCTTTTGCGGAAGGACGGCAATGTAACCTCTCAGATTGATGGCATTTAAGGTTGTTTTGAGAACTTGCGGTTGTGTGATAATTTATGGCTGATTATCACTTATCATTGCTTATCATTTTAATGAAGTGAGGTGGCGCAATTAAGTTCTTAGAATACGAATCTAGTTATACATAATTTAAGCACTGTTTAAACTTAATAAATTATTTACGGTCATTAAACATTACAGAAAGATAGTTTTTAGTCTTAAACAATTTATAGAAGCTGGGCATTCATAATTTCTGTGATTTTTAAATATGATAAGGAAAATAATGTTGCACGTATTTATAAATAAATAGTAAAATCAGGCATATAAAAGAAATTTTCTCAAAATTTATTATTTATAATGTAGTATTTTCACCGTTTTACTGATAAAATTATTAATACCGCTATAAACGGCGAATTTTAAATGTTGAATCAGCGAATTATAACAATTTTCGACAGTTAAAGAACTCTTTTTTATGTTTTTTTAGAGATAAAGTAGTTAGATTACACGCAAAGCACTGAGTTTCTGTTTTGAACTATCCTTTCAGAATACAGCGAGACCTTCAGAAAATCAAATTATGTTGTTCTTACTAAAATAACAAATACGCGCGCTCTTCTCTCGTTGACCTGCCTTCTATAAAAACGCCGCAGAGCTTCCAAAACAATTCACCTGCTTTTTATTTTAACAGAATTCTGGAATATAAATACATTTTTGATGCCACACGATCAAAAATAAAAATAAAATAAAATAATACAAGAATTAAATTCAACAAATGTCGTCTGCATAGTTAAAACTAATAAGAAATTCAGCCAAATTACAATATCGCGGTTCGTTTGTGAGACAAATATAAATTTACTTAAATTAAAAGGAGAAAAAATGTGTAATAAATTCTGTGGTTTGTTTTAAAAAATAAAATAAGCTTATTTTATTATTATATTATCCGCAGATTAAAGTTTCGTTTGCCTTATATGAAGATATAATAATAAATTCAAAAATTTCGACAGGTATGGCGTTTATAAGTATAAAAAGCTGTAATTAAAAATTTTGCAAATTCGAATTTTCATGAATGTGTTAATGATATCGTTATTTAATTGTGTTTTAAAAAAAAGCGGTGAACATAGAAATCTTTCATGAGAAGTATGTATCATTCGAATCGAATGATTTGGATTCCCATATTTTAAAAAGAGTTACGACATAGATAAATATCGTTTGTATATAAAATTAAGAAATTGATAGTTCCTAAGCGATTTTCACTAAATATTTAAAAGACTTTAATGATTAGCATAGTACATGAAGAGAGCAAATTTGTAAAACATGCGTTACAGATTCGTAATTTGTTTAAATTAATACTCCTCTACCCCGTAATTGTATAATTTTATGTAATTGTTTTTAAATGAATACTTTATTAATGATGTTGAATTACATAAGATACAATGTGTTTCGGCTAAATAAAGATAAAAGCATGGAAAAGCTTCATTTCTTTGCATCTTTTTATACTAATTCCCTGCTTAATGTATTCAAAAACCGTCTATAATTGAGACACGACAAATATTAATCATCACATCAAACAATATTCACAGAAAATGTAAATAAATACTATTATTTTCCAATAATAATTTCATTTCAATTCTATTAATACTAAAAAATTATTTATATAGAAACGTCGCAATGTGAAAATAATATCAGACATACCAAAAATAACAAATCGAAGCGCAATCGAATTAAAAGTGTAATTAAATATCGAAGTAATTTACGTGACAAACTAGGTTGATTTAAGTTATCCTGAATGGTTGCCCATACTTTAAAGCAACATCAGATTTGCTTTTATAGGTATTCAATTATTTATTTACGATGTGAGCTGGTGGAAAATTTCAAGATATGGAATTAATCATTCTATTTCTTCAAACTTTTCAAACCCAAAATAAATATTCGAGGAGAACTAACGTTGCCTCTGAAGCATTGAATTTTTATTAGATTTTCCACAAGCACGTTTCATATTTATTTAATTATGATAGACAAGAAGTTTATTGGCATGTAACAGTTATAAATTAATGAATTGTATCTATTTAAGTGAGATTGGATTGTTTAATTTATATACAGTGGTTTTGAAAAAATAAATTATAATTTAAAAAAACCCTAAAAACATCAAGAAATCCAACAAAAAGTAAAAAAAATAATAATTCTTAATACAAGAATAAATTGATAAACGAGAAAATTAATGTAATTGGGGTAAAAGCGTGGGGTGCTCTATATTAATTGTTGTAATTTCTTACTAGTTCTATTCCAAAATGCTGAGTTAGTGTAAAAATGTAGTACAAAGCAGACCTCACGCTTTTACCACAATGACATTAATTTTCTCGTAAATCATTATATTCTTCTATTAAGAATTATTTTTTTAGTTTTTAGTTAAATTCACTATAAAAGCGTGTTTTTTAGGTTTTTTTAAAACTATAATTTATTTTTCATGTTTTAGTTCGATCTACGTTAAAAGGGTGTTTTTTTTTTAGTTTTTTAAACTATCATTTGTTATTTGTTGAATTTATCCTTGAGTTTGATATTTGGAGCCGGAATTGCGTGGCTTCTAGAATTAAGTCTTGTTCTTCAATGGATATCAATTATCGGGTCTGAAGGCAAATTTCAAGATAACTCGCCAGGTTGGCAACCCCGATTTTGCATTTATCGTATGCTCTGAATTGGCAACCGCGCGCTAAGTTTCATATATAATCTCGCCAATACGGTTGCATTAATACGTTAAGTACCCAAATTTTAATATTTTTAAACAACTCTTTTTCTAATATTTTTACTATATATTATATTTTTATTTAATAGTTACCTTTTTGTTAATATTAAGATCTTATACTTCTTTTCTGGACACATTAATACAGAAAATGATAAAATAGTCTGTCAAGTAAATAGCAAATTGTTTAATAATTTGATTATTCAACTTAGCTGGTAAAAATCCTATTGATCTGAAATATCGCTTTCATACAAAAGCTAATTAAGATATGAACCCACATACTAAACGGTAACAAAAATTGACTCCGTGTTACCGAAACAATTTACATGACATAGCTATCGATTTTAGTTATTTAATTACGTCTATTTGAACGACATTTACTACGCGCTTACACTTCAATTATATTGTATTTTAATTTTGAATTGGTGTGCATTTTCTCAATAATTTTTTAGAATTAATCCATTTATTTCCTTTTTAACTTTCATACCCAGTACTAGGCCAATTAGAACTTTAATTAGAAATAATGTTGCCTGTAATTTGTAGATTTTTTTTTTAGGTTTTCCAGACGTTTCTTTTATTTAACAATAATGGGCAATAAATTTAAGGATATTCAATGGTTTTAAATCAATAAACTCTAAATTCAAGATTAAAATATTTTATAGAGAGAGATTTCATGCAGTTACATACACTCAACTCTTCTTTTTACACTATTTTGAAATAACACGGGTACAATTTTTAAATTCTCACTTCCGGTTTTTTACACGAAATTTTTGTTCTAGCACGAATTCTAAATAATTTGGGTACTCGCGCTCTTTGGATGAGTACGATTTGATCGAATTTATGACAGTTTATGATAATAAAAGAGTCGATACTGGTGAAGTTGAAGGTGAACTTGAGCTATTAACGGCTGATTTAATTCCCGAGGGCTTGAAATTTGCTACAGATATGGAACAACATTTTATTACTCATGATCCTGTCATAGAGCGTGCATTAAAATTTCAGCGTAATCTTGTGTAGAAATATGTCAAGAATTATATAATCAACTTTTGAAAATAAAAAAGAAAGCCGCTAATAAGAGCAGGCTTGTAACAGCAAATGCCAACAAAGGGTTGTTAAAAAGCTGACCCTCCCCTGGCTGGGAAACAAACTTTACAGACGGATTTTCAAAACTGGGTGCCACCCGGAACGGGATCCGCTCCCTGAACCTGAATATGTTAAACTTTACCTTCTGGCGATTATTAGAACGCGAGTTATTGCACTTGGTAATGCATCTACGAAAAGTATAAGAAAACACCTTAAAAATGTGAAAGTAAAAAACTTTAATTGTGGCAGGATCGTTTTTCAAAACATTCCTTCCCTTCCAAATGGGCGTGTATTTTTGTAACATTTTCCCGATTTCCGTGCGCTTAAGTAATTTTTTTTTCATCCTCCAATTTACTAAACTTGGTATACTTGTGTAGAATTCAACGCTGGATCTTGAATATGTATAGTGCTTAAAAAGGAACACCCAAAAATAAAACATTTCTGAGATCAGAAAGTAAACGTAGTTGCCACAACCGATTTTACATTAAAAAAGAAAAGTAGCGTAATGACGTGTTCAGAAATATTAATTAAATAAAAGTCAAGTGATACTAATACACAATTCTTAACTATTACCATCTTCTTTCTCGATAAAAATCAGGAACTTATTATTATTATTATTTTTGTATATTTTAAACAATTTTATTTAAGATGATATATGACTTAAATTCAGTTGGGAAAAACAACTTAATTATGTCAAGTAATATGACATATTACACCACAACTACTCTTAGTTTTGATTGTGTTGACCTTTAGGACCGTGAAAAATGAAAACGACGGTAAGGAAATGAGCAAAATAAAAGAGGAAATAAGGAAGTAAGCAAAATAAAAGTCGTTCCTTTTTTGCGGAAGGACGGCAATAAATCCTCAGATTGGGGATGGCATTTAAGGTTGTTTGGAGAACTCTGCGGTTGTGTGATAATTTATGGCTGATTATCACTTATCATTGCTTATCATTTTAATGAAGTGAGGTGAAAAAGTAATTAAGTTTTAGAATACGAATCTAGTTATACATAATTTAAGCACTGTTTAAACTAATAAATTATTTACGGTCATTAAACATTACAGAAAGATAGTTTTAGTCTTAAACAATTTTATAGAAGCTAGCATTCATAATTCTCAGATTTTTAAATATGATAAGGAAAAAATAATGTTGCACGTATTTATAAATAAAAATATTCGCGATAGTAAAATCAGGTATATAAAAGTAATTTTCTCAAAATTTATTATTTATCATGTAGTATTTTCACCGTTTTACTGATAAAATTATTAATACTGCTATAAACGGCGAATTTTAAATGTTGAATCAGCGAATTATAATTTTCGATAGTTAAAGAACTCTTTTTTTTATGTTTTTTTAGAGATAAAAGTATTAGGATTACACGCAAAGCACTGAGTTTCTGTTTTGAACTATCCTTTCAGAATACAGCGAGACTCAGAAAATCAAATTATGTTGTTCTTTACTAAAATAACAAATTACGCGCGCTCTCTCTCTCGTTGACTCCGCCTTCTATAAAACGCAGAGCTTCCAAAAACAATTCACCTGCTTTATTTTAACAGAATTCTGAACATAAATACATTTTTTGATGCTACACGATCAAAAATAAAAATAAAATAAAATAATAATACAAGAATTAAATTCAAACAAATGTCGTCTGCATAGTAAAACTAATAAGAATTGTACAAATTACAATATCGTCTGCTTTGTGAGACAAATATAAATTTACTTAAATTAAAAGGAGAAAAATGTGTAATAAATTCTGTGGCTTGTTTTAAAAATAAAATAAGCTTATTTTATTATTATATTATCCGCAGATTGTGTTTCGTTTGCCTTATATGAAGATATAATAATAAATTCAAAATTTCGACAGGTATTATTTATAAGTATGTTAATTAAAAATTTTGCAAATTCGAATTTTCATGAATGTGTTAATGATATCGTTATTTTTGTGTTTTAAAAAAGCGGTGAACTGAAATCTTTCATGAAAGTATGTATCATTCGAATCAATGATTTGGACCCCATTTTTTTAAAAAGAGTTGCATGTAAATATCTTTTGTATATAAAATTAAGAAATTGATATTTCCCTAACGTTTTCACTAAATATTTAAAAGACTTTTATGCAAGTACATGAAAAAACAAATTTGTAAAACATGCGTTACAGATTCAATTTGTTTAAATTAATACCCTCTCCCCCGTAATTGTAAATTTTATGTAATTGTTTTTAAATGAATACTTTATTAATGATGTTGAATTACATAAGATACGTTTCGGCTAAATAAAGATAAAGCATGGAAAATACTTTGACTTTTATACAAATTTCCCCTGCAATGTATTAAAAAACGTTTTAAATTGAGACACGACAAATATTAATCATAAATCAAACAATTCAGAAAATGTAAATAAATTTTTATTTTTTAAAAATTTTTATTTCAATTCTATTAATACTAAAATTATTTATATAGAAACGTCAATTTGTGAAATAATATCAGACATACAAAAATAACAATCAAGGCAATCAATTAAAAGTAATAAATATCAGTAATTTACGTGAAAAAACTATTGATTTAAGTTATCCGAATGTCATACTTAAACAACATCAGATTTTTTTTATAGGTATTCAATTATTTATTTACGATGTGAGCTGGGGGAAAATTTAAAGATATGGAATTAATCATTCTATTTCTTCAAACTTTTAAAACCCCAAAATAAATATTCGAGGAGAACTAACGTTCCCTCTGAAGCATTGTTTTTTATTAGATTTTCCAAAAGCACGTTTCATATTTATTTAATTATGATAGACAAAGTTTATTGGATGAAAAAGTTATAAATTAATGAATTGTATCTATTTAAGTGAGTTGTTGTTTAATTTATATCGGGGTTTTTGAAAAATAAATTATAATTTAAAAAACCAAAAAAACACCAAAGAATCAACAAAAAGAAAAAAAAAAATAATAATTCTTAATACAAGAATAAATTGATAAACGAGAAAATTAATGAAATTGGGGTAAAAGGTGGGGTGCTCTATATTAATTTTGTTTTTTTACTAGTTCTATTAAAAATGCTGAGTTATGTAAAAATGTAGTACAAAGCAGACCTCACCTTTACCACAATGACATTAATTTTCTCGTAAATCATTATATTCTTCTATTAAGTTTTTTTTTTAGTTTTAGTTAATTATATAAAAGCGTGTTTTTAGGTTTTTTTAAAACTATAATTTATTTTTTATGTTTTAGTTCGATCTACGTTAAAAGGGTGTTTTTTTTTGTTTTAAACTATCATTTGTTATTTGTTGAATTTATCCTTTAGTTTTGATATTTGGAGCCGGGAAATTTCGTGGTTCAAATTTTAAATCTTGTTCTTCAATGGGTATCAATTATCGGGGCTGAAGGCAAATTTAAGATAACTCGCCAGGTTGGGAACCCCGTTTTGCATTTATCGTATGTTGAATTGGCAACCCGCGCTAAGTTTCATATATTCTCCCTACGGTTGCATTAATACGTTAAATACCCAAATTTTAATATTTTTAAACAACTCTTTTTTTTTAATATTTTTTATATATTATATTTTTATTTAATAGTTACCTTTTTTTATTAAGATCTTTACTTCTTTTCTGGAAAATTAATACAGAAAATATAAAAAAGTCTGTCAAGTAAAAGCAAATTGTTTAATAATTTGATTATTCAACTTAGCTGGTAAAACCTATTGATCTGAAATATCGCTTTCATACAAAACTAATTAAGAAAGAACCCCCATCAAACGGGAACAAAAAAGATCCGTGTTCCCAAACAATTTACTGACATAGCTATGATTTTAGTTATTTAATTTCGTCTTTTGAACGCATTACTACGCGCTTACATTCAATTATATATTTAATGAATTGGTTGCATTTTTCCATGAATTAATCCCTTTTTTCCTTTTAAATTTCATACCCAAATATAAATTAGAACTTTAATTAGAAATAAAGTTCCTGTAATTTGTAGATTTTTTTTTTGGTTTTCCAGACGTTTTTTTTTATTTAACAATAATGGGCAATAAATTTAAAGGGTATTCAATGGTTTTTAAAACAATAAACTCTAAATTCAAGATTAAAAAATTTTATAAAAGAGATTTCATGCGTTACATACAAACTTTCTTTTTACACTATTTTGAAATAACACGGTACAAATTTACCGGTTTTTTTCACGAAATTTTTTTTTCAGCACGAATTTAAATAATTTGGGTACTCGCGCTCTTTGGGTGAGTACGTTTTATCAATTTATGACAGTTTATATAAAAAGAGTGATACTGGTGAAGTTGAAGGGAAACTATTCGGCTGATTTAAATTCCCCAGGGCTTGAAATTTCTTTGATTGGAACAACATTTTTACTCATGATCCTGTCATAGAGCGTGCATTAAAATTTCAGGTAATCGTGTAGAAATATGAAAATTTTTATAATCAACGAAAATAAAAAAAAACCGCTAATAAGAGTTTTTAACAGCAAAAAAGCCAACAAAAGGGTTTTTAAAAAGGGCCCTCCCCTGGCTGGGAAACAAACTTCAGACGGTTTTAAAAAATGGGTGCCACAACGGGGGTCCGCTCCTGAACCTGAATATGTTAAAAATTTACCTCTGCGATTATTAGAACGCGAGTTTTTACTTTGTAATGCATTTTAGAAAAGTATAAGAAAACACCAAAAAAAAAAGTAAAAAACTTTAATTGGGCAGGATGTTTTTCAAACATTCTTCCTTCAAATGGGCGTATTTGTAACATTTTCCCCATTTCCGTGCGCTTAAGGATTTTTTTTTTATCCTCAATTTTCCCTT
>BMAV01019202.1:12228-32393 GCA_019973955.1 Trichonephila inaurata madagascariensis
AAAAAAAATAATCAATATAAATGCGGAAATTTTAGCCTATGGCATGAAAAGAAATAAATGTTCAAAGCTTTATATTCCTCACAGAGCGAATGCGCGTAGAAAATCTTTCCCTCCTTTCGTGACGTCATCAAAATGCTGTCACGGCCTAGTCCTTTTCTAGATGGCCTTGATTGCACCCTGCCTTGAAGAACCAGTGGTGTTGGTGACAGTGTCTGAGGGAATCGAGTGCGAAACGACTTTATTTCCAATGAGGAATGGAAGATAATTGGTGGGCGTGAAATAGTCCTGTACGAGAATTACTACATAAATGTATTATTTTATATATAATGTAGGACTATTAAATTCTGTATAGTATTTATATTGTATAATATATACTTTTTTAAAATACTTTAAAGTAATTTTATACACACGTACAATTGTGTTGTTTTATTACATAGTTTAAAATTTAAAAGTGTTAGAAAAAATTTCATTTCGTGCACTTTGGTTTTTCTTTCCCTCTTGATAATTAGAAGTTTTTCATAGGTCCGTCCAACTTCGAATTATCGAGAGTCGACTCTACATATATACCGGGTGTTTCAAAAGTCCCGCACATACACATGGTAATCTTTGTTGCTTAAAAACCCAAAGGGTTGGTTGGGATTTCTTTCACTAGATGGCAACAGGGGCCCCATCATAAGAAGTTTTGAACGTATCAGGCATCAGTTTCAAAATACTTGTCAGTTGTAGTCAGTTGAGCACAATGGGAGGTTCATGATATTTTCCCAAGAGCAAATAGCCATTGTGGAATTTTATTTTGCTATAAAATATCATTTCTGTGTGATAAATGCGTTTCAGCAGAAATATCCAGGTAAAACAGCACCTAATGCATCAATGATAACACTTTTAATGCAACGGTTACGTGACACAGGATCGGCTGCAGACAGGAAGCGATCGGGTAGAGCGTTCATAACGAAAACGAAAGTAGCAGATGTGGAGACCACTTTACAAAGAAGTCCATTGAAAAGACCGTCCGTCTACATAAACATTATTACAAAATTCATATCTTTGCCGAAAGTGATGAAAGGTACGCTTGGTTGCAGCAAGACGACGCAATTTGTCACACATCACAGGACATTATAGAAGTTTTAACTGAATTTTTTGGTGATCGTGTCATTTCCAAAGGACTTTGGCCAACTCGTTTACCGGACTTGTCAATTCAGGATTTTTTTCTTTGGGGATATCTGAAAAATGTCACCTTCAGGAATAATCCCCATACGTTTGATGAACTTAAGAGTAACATCCTTCATGCAATATCATACATTAATTCTCATGCTCCTTGTAAAGTGTCAATCTGGTAAAAAAAGTTTGATTGTGTGTCCAGGAAAACGGACATCATTTTGAACATTTACTGTTATTTCACCATGTCTGACAATAAAGATAATCGTTTAACCTTTGTTTATCCTTTATTCTGTTTGTTAACATAATTCATCTGTCTTTAAAATTCAACCACAAAGGTGATTTTTGAAACACCCGGTATTATATTATATATATTATTATGTGTGTGTTTATGTGTGTGAATCAATTTTTGTATGTGTAACCGTAAATTTGATTCTGATGTGAAAGCAGCTCAGAACCTTTTCTTCATGCAGAAATAGGATTTTTGAAGCGCGCGTTTTGTAATAAGATATTCAAGCTAAGTATAATACGTAGCAATAAAAATTGAATTTCATGCCGATATTTTTGTGGCCGCTTCACACAACCTAAAAAGAAATACATAGATAATTAGCAACCCTTAAAGATTGGAGAATAATGAAGTGATAGCCACATAACTTTCATACTAAATCAAGAAAAGTAAATTCCAATTTAGAATGCATATTGTTTTTCATATTTTAAATTATCTTTGTGTGTGATGAATGATATAAGAAATATCATTACAAACATCTTCCTAAATATAAATATTATTTAGAACACAAATCATAAAACAATTTTGCTTAGAATATCATGGGAAGTGTGAACACAGAAAACGCAATTGCAATTGTTTTTGCTATTAATTTCATTCTTATTCATACAAACAGCAGAATTAGTTGTAATTAAGAATTAGAATTAAGTAGAATTAGTTGTAATAAAAGTTATTAATCATGCAACAAAATTTTATTTTTCACAAAATAAATAATATAAATGTGTTTTTACGGCATATTTCGCTATGATTTCCTTCTCTGGCTAATTTTTATTCCCTTGTACATAAAATGCATACAGATGGCGCTATATTCAGGTACAATCCAAAAGTTTGCAAACCATGGGATCAAACAATTCTGGAAGCAGGAATATATGCAATCAGACCTCTATATAACGAAGTCGCTAAATCCCAAAAAAAGTTCGTTATATGGAAAATTCATTATATAGAGTTTCATCTTTCAATTTTCTTTATGAACCACTTTAAACAAGTTTTAAATTCATAAACACTATTAAAAAAGTAATAATTCACTCCCTTTTGTAAATCTTTATATATAAAAATCTTCTGTGCGTGCGTATGTGACTAAACTCCTCCTATCGGTCGCTGGTGTCACTGGGCGTATGGCTCGCAGAGCGAGCCCTTATCCCATATCATAGCATATTAATGGTGCCTGTGGTAGTAGCGTCCTTGCTGAGAGGGAACAATGTGAATGGTTGAAAGAGCGAGGAAAGAAGGCGTGGTTAACTGGTGCCTGGAGTTGTGAGCAGAATGGTGGTGAGAAGTGGAAAAAGTTCATCCTTGAGTGGCTCAGAGCCTGGCTTTTGATTGGCTAAGGGGGGTGAGTGAATTGGCATTGGATTGGCTGCCCTGAAGTTTATGAGAGAAATACAGCATGGGGAAGTTGCCTGTGTGGGAGCTATATACAAACTAAATAATTAAGTTAAATAAATGAAATTTAGCAGTTCATTTGCCAAAAGGCAAATGAAAGAATTTGATGTTAAGGTGGGTTATAAGAGTCAAGAAGAATTCTCCTTGGTCTCTTAGTATTGTCATGAGGAGTATAGTTTTCTAAATTGAGGATGTGATAATTATTAGTGAGTGGAAGAGAATCAAAAAATTTGGTAGCTATTTTCTTAATAAAATTTTTAAAGGTTGGGAGTTTAAGTGCTTTATAGATATCAGAGTTTCTCATATACATATTCGCACGAACAATCATGCGAATAGTTTTATTTTGCGATATTTCAAGCATTTTAATATTATTATTTGCAGCATATCCCCACACAGGACAACCGTAACTCATGATGGGCCGCAAAACGGCTGTGTAGAGAAGTACCTTGTTTTCTACTGTCATGTTAGAATTCCGGCAAATTAGGGGGTATATTAATCTTAATGCGTTCCGGAATTTATTTCGCGCATGTGAGCAGTGTTGTTTCCATGTGAGTTTATTGTCGAGTAACAAGCCTAAGTAAATTGTGTTTTGAGACCATTGTAGTGGTGTGGAATATAGTATTGGTGGGGTTGCAGATTTTCTTTTCCTTGTGAATAATACTGCAACCGTTTTATCAATATTGAGTTTAATTTTCCAATTACTAAAGTATGATTCGAGCAATGTTAAGTGATTGTTAAGTGCCTTTGTGATGCTGTTGTGATTTTTATATGTAGCCGCTGTGGCAGTATCGTCTGCGAAAATATTTAGACTAGTGTGTGGGTGAGTTGGTATGTCATTGATGTAGATATTGAAGATAATTGGTCCAAGGAGAGAACCCTGGGGAGCTCCAATATTGACTTTGTAAATGTTAGATAGAGTATCCTTAATGCGTACTTGATAAGATCTATTAGTGAGGTAGGAGTTAATCATATGAATAATAGAAGGTGGGAAGTTATAAATAATAAGTTTATAGATTAGTCCACTAATCCAGACTCGATCAAATGCCTTCTGGATGTCCAGGAAGACAGCTCCAGTGGACCTGCCCCTCTGGAATCCAGAAGTAATTTTTTCAGTCAGTCTGAGTAGTGGGCTCCTCCTAAACGAGTGGACCGATTTTGATGAAATTTTTTGTGTCTGTTCCAGTGGATTCGAGAATGGGTTAGATTCACAATTCGGTCCGATATCGCAATTAGTTAAAAAGATATTAATTACACGTACATTGATCAACAATTATCCTAACCTACAAATCTATTTGTGTAGCTAATTGATTACACATATTATTAAACTTTTTTTTGTTTAAAATTATTTCACACACATATCGGAAATCTATACCAATACGAGAAAAAGTTATAGTGTGTGTTTTACTTCTAAGCAACTCAGAAGTATAAAACTTGGCACATAATTACTATATTTCCTAATAATGTTAAAGAACTCATTAGGAAATATAGTAATTATGTGCCAAGTTTTCCTACGAAGAATTTTTTTCGGTATTCGCTTTAGATTTTTTTCTCAAGATATCCGACTACGTTCGGTACCGTGATTTTAAAAAGGCGCATAAATGGATAATTTTCATGATTAGTATCACAGATTAGAATACATGTATAAAATTGTTTTATATATAAGGACATTTTGACAAAAAAAATTTATTTAAGGCCGTATCACACGTATATTTTTCATGCAATTTTTTCGTCCAATTTTTGGCCGAATCTGAGGGGGAAGGGTTGCCGTAAACAAAACGACACGCTCTGACGACAGCCACGCTCTATCTCCACAGTGAAAAATTACTCGCCGATTTTTCTGCTTCGGAAAACGAACATCCAGAATTATTTCTTTCATTTCGCTTGCGCAATTGTTGATTTGTGTAAACTAAAATAGAGCACTATTCTATTTAAAATATTATACGCCGTTAAAATATTATGCACCATTAAAATATTATAAGGCATATCTGAAGTGTTAGACGAAACCGAAGCCGCCATCTTGTTTATGACCTAGGGTGCCGAAGAACCCCATTGGCTGGAATTTCGAGCAATTTAATTTGAACAACTTTTTGAGCTCGCTAGCAAAAAATTGTTCTAAAGCGGTTGCTATGACAACTGAGTAAAAATTGCACGAATTGGACGAAAAATTGCTTGAAACGTGTACGTGTGATACGGCCTTTAAATACAATATTTCTACAAAAAATTAACTCAGAATAGCCTTTTTTCAAAATGTTCTCCTTTTGTGAAAAATGCTTCTATTATAATAATATTTTGCCTGTATATAGCTCAGACCTCTGTAAAGAGGCTGATTTTTGAAAAATTCATATTATTTTCAGAGTAGCAACCATTTGAAATAATTATCGGTGTTTTTTTCTTAAAATTTCTCCCCTCTATTGTCGTAAAACACGGATAAACCCACTTCTAAGTTATATATTTCAAAAATTCTAGTAAAGCCTTTGTACAGAGGTCTGAGCTATATACAGGCAAAATATTACACTGCTGGCCACCGTAAATGCAACACCCTGAAGGAAGCATGCAAATAACATGAAATTTACAACATGCATTAGCGGAGGTGAGATATGCAAATGATTAGAATTTCAGCTCAGAAACACATCACGCGCGCCTGTGGCGCCACCTCAAAGGGCTATTTAAGGCTTGGAGATTTCGACGATTTCAAGTTCGGTAGTTGTGTTTTTCTTGTGGTTTTTCCAAAAAACGATCAGTTACGTCTCGTAGAAAACAGCGATCAGCTTTTGATCAAGTATCCGAGTTCGACAGAGGAAGGATAGTGGCCTACCGAGATTGTGGGTTATCTTTCAGGGAAATCGGTAGTCGTGTTGGAGGAAACTAAACAACTGTAATGCGAATATGTTACCGTTGGATGCAGGAGGGTACGACGGACCGACGTGGTCGATCGCATCCACCTCAGTGCAACACTTCACGTGAGGACAGGCAAATTGTGCGCATAGCAGTGACGGATCACTCAGTCACATCACGAACCATAGCACAGCACATTGAGTCTGTAACGCATCGTTCAGTGTCTGCGCGTACCATTCGACACCGTTTACAGCAGAGTGGTCTGTCCGCAAGACGTCCATTGCTTGGTCTACCCTTGACGCAGAATCACAGACGTCTCCGCTGCCTATGTTGCAATGAAGGAAGGATGTTGGGGGCAGAATGGAATGAAGTTGCTTTTACTGACGAGTCAAGTATCGGTCTGCAACACCATGATGGTCGGATTCGAGTCTGGAGACCCCGGGGGGGTAGGATGCTGAACAGCTACGTTATGCACCGCCACACTGGTCCTGCACCGTGTATTATGGTATGGGGCGGTATTGGATATCTCTCTCGCACTCCGCTAGTACGCATTACCGGTACTTTAAACAGCCAGCGCTACATCTGCGAGGTGTTGGAGCCAGTTGTCCTTCCTTACCTTCAGGGCTTGACCACAGCCATATTTCAACAGGATAATGCGCGACCACATGTAGCACGCATTGTCCAAAGTTCTGCGTCAATCACCAGATTGAATTGTTTCCCTGGCCGGCTCGCTCTCCGGATCTTTCGCCGAAAGAAAACATGTGGTCCTTGGTTGCTCAACGATTGACCCAGATTACTCCCCCAGCTGCCTCACCAGATCAACTTTGGCAAAGTGTGGAAGCTTCTTGGTCTTCTGTACCCCAAGAACACATCCAAAGTCTCTTTGAATCAATGCCGAGGCGTGTCAGCGGTGATCTCCAACAATGACGGCTACTCTGGCTATTGATTCTGGCAGGAACCACACTTCACAGAAGTCTATAAATTTAATCATTTGATACTTGGTCAACATGTTATCTACAAAATAAATTTTGTTGTGCTATCTCTTGTTTTTCTTGGTGTTGCATTTACGGTGGCCAACAGTGTATTATAATAGAAGCATTTTTCACAAAATGAGAATATTTTGAAAATGGGTCATTCTATGTTCATGTTTGCCAAAATATTGTATTTAAATAATTTTTTATTGTAATACTATTCTTAAAACAATTTGACATACATTTTCTAATCTAAGTGACACTAAATATCATAAATATTATCCATTTATACCAGTGCTTCTCAAAGTCTGAATGTTTGCGACCCAATATTCAATCATAATTTTCATCGCGCCCTCCTCCATACAATAACATAGTGTTTAATTCAATAATACTATACTTTGATACTAAAGCTACAATACGACTTAAATCTCTTAAGTGCCACCGGCATATATAAACGTCTGGCTCAGCCAAAGTGTTAATCGCCCCGGACGTATATATACGTCTTTCCAAAGTACGATCTTTTCTGTGCACTGCTATCCATAAAATTATTCCGAAGACTTTTGAATGCAAAAAAAAGACCTTGACAGTATTTGCGAAGTATTTACTTATTTCAGAGGATTTGCATATTTATTCGTTTCTGGTGGCATTGGGGAGCGAATCGCGTAACTTTTAATCTGCAGTTAAGGAATTAATTATCAAGATAAATGTTACAAATAATCAAGATAAGGGTTAGTTTTTAGTGACAAGGCTCATTGGTAGTTATTTTGTTCTTAACTTACAATTAGTATTGTTAAATTACTTATAAAATACATTATGCAGTACTGATGCACTTATAAGGGTATTATATCAGTGTAAAGATATATTTTATTTTTTTATTATGTCAGAATGTATTTTGTTTGTTTATTTCAGTGAATTAATAATTTTTTAAATAATCTTTTGTGTTTGACTTTTCAACATGCTCGCGCCCCCCTCGTAGAGTTATCACGCCCCCCTAGAGGGGCGCGCCCCACAGTTTGAGAAACACTGATTTATACGATTTTGCAAAATCACGCTTCCGAACGTAGTCGGATACCTTAAGATTAAATTTTTAAGTGATTTTCCCATTTTTTTCAACAAATGGATTTTAATTTGTTAATTTGGCAACAGTTATTTTTGTTTTGCTTATATTTTATTTGATTATTTCAACCCATTTCTGGGGATGTTTATTTGATTGTGTCGTTTCTTTTTTTCAGCTTAAAAATATCAATGTAATTTGGTTTAACGTTGCTTATATTTTATTTTATTATTTCAAACTATTTCTGGATATTATCGATTGATCCAATTGTGATAACCGTATATGTAATGACGTTAGATATTGTAATAACTTTTTAATACAAGTTTTCATCAAAACGGTTCAGATTGTTAAAGCTTATTCATAAAAATTTGGCATTTTTGAATTTAAGATGTGTGCACAGGACAACGTCTGTCGGGTCCACTAGTTAATACATATTTATTTTATGTAACTTACCTAACGAAAAAAAAAAAAAAAAATAGGAAAAGAAAAATAAAAACCGCAAGAAAATTTCTTGACGCCTTTATCCACTTCCTGAGGAATTAAATTTTTTTCTTTTGATGCACAAGCACTTACGTTTTGACATGTTTGAGCAACAAGAAACGAAGTTACTAGTACGACTCATCAACACTACAAATGAACAGAGACTAGTTCAAAGACACGAGACTCCGCAGAGGGTGAAAGAGAATTCGAAGATGTTTCCAGTGAACTGGACAATGGGGATTAAAGGCTGCACTTTTTGGATTAAATGCTCACAATTCTATTGCGCTCGGCGAGTTAGGCACCTAATAAAACGAGTTCAAGATTTATGACTACCATAAAAAGTGTTGAAAGAGGGAACAACTTGAAATGTCCAGAAATACTTAAAATATATATAGAGAAAAAAAATTGAATCACAAGATAAAAAGTTCGTTACATTGAAAATGCACTTCGCTGTTGGGAAGCTATTTTACGATGAAAATCGTGAAATGTTCTTAGTTCCAGGAAAAAATTCGGTATACAGAAAAATTCGCAATATAGAGGCTCGTAATATGGAGGTTCGATAGTATATTTTTCAATATTTTAAAATTTTCTAGTTTATTTTTTTATTTTTTACATTTGAAGCTTGATTTAAAAAGGTAAATGTCGTTCTCTACAAATGTTCCGTAAGTAGATGATGTGATTTCATTGTGCGAAATGTTCCCTACGTTTTTCTACGTCCCCTTGAACAATAATGTGGATCGAAAAAAAAAAAAATTCCACATTTCAGAAATACTATACTGAAAAGAAGTCCTCTGGTATATAGATGAGCTTAAAAAATAATATAAAGATTTAATTTTTGTGTTAAGTACAACCCCAAGGAGATTAAAAGTTTAGATATTTGGGCTTTTTTTATTAAAAAAAGTCAAAATAGTTTTTGTTAAGAAAAATAGATATTTTAGTAGTTTTAACATTTATTGTGATGAGAGGACACTTACTAAATAATTACAAGAATAAAACAACAGGTACATTTGGCAGCTTCTTTAGCATTAAATTTTTCAAAAGCACCTAATGTCGAAATTACGGTGCACGCGATGAAACATAAGACGGATAAAAAAAAAAGCTTGGATCGGATTTGATCCAAGGTTGGTGGTGCGGAAACAAAGCTGGTTTATGAAATGTTGTTATGTATGGTTGGGTCCAATTATAGCCCGCCCCTGGTTTTTGAACTTTTTTTGTCACCAAGCAACACGATAAGTTCGCCAAGTTGGCTACTCTTCTTTTTCGTTCTTTAAAACAAGAGACCGTTATTAGTAGAGGTCGCCTAAGTGGTAGTCCACGAGAAAATTTCGCTGGTCCCCCCAAAAATGTGTGGAATATACTTACTCATCATGTTATCATGTTAAGTTACGTTAACCCTTTCACGGCGCATCCCGTGGTTTCCACGGGAAAACGTAGGCGTAACACACGTAGCACTTCGTAGCCAGAGAGTTAAGATGCATTGAAACATAATTCAATTCATAAGAAAACGTGAAAAAATATAAAAACGCTGCTTTATAGAATAACGCCACGTTAAATAAGTCATACTGTTGTAGCTGCGTTGTTTTAGCTACATGTTTTGTCTCGTCTCGTTTCGCACTCTTCTAATGTTTCACGCTCCTGTATGTCGCATATGTATATCACTTGAAGCATTTAAAGGTGGGCTTAAGGACATATTGAGTTTAATATAAAATATATTCGACATATTAGTTGGGCTATTAAGGGAGTTTTTGTGAATTTCCTTTTGTATATTGGTGTTTTTTTTGTTTTTTTTTCAAGACAGGTAAGATTTAAATCTTAACCATGTGCATATTTTCTTTTATTTGATATTTACTGGGATAAAATTAATCTGACTTTTCTAAATTTCTTTTAATTAATTTCCTTTAATTTTTATTTTAGAGATTCAAATAAATTAAACCCATAACGAGTGAAAAAAAAAAGCAAAAGAATATTTTGCATTTCTTTAGTAATTCAAAAAGTATTGAGAACGATGATAACAACATTAATAGTACTTCATCTAACCGTGAACTGATCAATAAATCAGACTCTTCACTGTCTTCATCAGAGACAGGGTAAAACGCTGGAACGGGAGGTGGAGAGAAAAAAAAAATACCCAAAGCATCAAAAAAATATCATTCCTGCCACTTAAAATTTCGATTCATTGAAAACCTGATAGTGAGCTGGATCCACACACGGCCTCTCTGTATTGTGTGTTCTGAAAGCTTATCTAACAATGCATTAAAACCTTCCAAACTTGAAAGACACTTAAATTCAAAACACCCCGATTTATCAAAAAACCCGCTAGAATATTTTAAAAGAACGCATGAAAATATGCAAAAGCAAGTTACTGTTATAAGAAAAATAACCATGGAAGATAAATTATTACTAAAGGTTCATGGCAAATCAGATCTCGAAATGCAAAAACCGTACACGATTGGAGAAGAATTCTTGCATGTTAAAAGCCCGTGACCAGCTTTTGGGAACGTAGGCTGTTCAGAAACTGTAATTCTTATGTCTGCTAATACTATCAAGCGCAGAATTGAAGATATGGCAGAAGACATTGAAAATCAAATAATAAAAATGGCGAAAAATTCATCAATTTATTCAACACAACTAGAAGAATCCATGGACATTACAAACAAAGCACTCCTTTGTTTTATGAGACTTGAGTATGTGTGTGTGTGTGAAGGAGAGTTATATGAAGGACTACTTTCTTCGCTTATATATAATTCGTCGGGTAGAACAACCAGCTCTGAGATTTCTAAAACTCTTAATAGTTATTTCTTGAAACATGAAATTGAATGGAAAAAATGTATTGGGATATGCACAGACGGTGCCACAAATATGACTGGACATCTTTCAGGAATTGTTGCAAAGGTGAAGAATATTGGTCACCCAGACATTTTATTTATACAAACTGCATTATACATCGAGAACAACTTGCAGCGAAAAAAATGTCCCCAGAACTACACAAAGTATTATCAAATGTCGTTGAAATTATAAAGGAAATTCGTCACAAAGCACTCAATTCTCAAATATTTGGGCCACTTTATGAAGAAATGAGTTCCGAGTATACTCATCTTCTTCGTCATGTTGAGGTGAGATGGCTGTCGAGGGGTAAAATACTGACCTGACCATTCGCCTGGAGGGAAGAAGACAAATTATTTTTTCAGGAACAAAATAATCCGAAATTGTAAAAATTCTTGTCCAACAATGAATGGCTAAATGAACTAAACAAGGATAACTTAAGGACGTGTTCACACTACGAAGTAAAATGGATGCGTTTCAATATAAAATATTACTTTGTATCAAACGCGGTTGGTTCAAAATGATCTGCAAATGTTTCTAATTTTGATGAATACATAATGAAAAATGATGTTAACTAGCAGCAGTAACCCTAGTTAAAAAGCACTTGGAATCACTTACAAAATCTTTTGCTCGTAATTAGATAGTAATTAGATAGACTCAAAGAAGGAAGTAATATGTGGATAATAGATCCGTTTGCAGCGAAAATTCAGGGTATTAATTTAAGCATGCATCTAAAAGAGTCTCATCGATCTATCTTCCGACGAAATTCTCAAATTTAAATTCCTTTCATCTTTATCAAGATCTCAGTTGCCGCCCAGCCAGTACGGTGGATATGACTCTTGGCTTGTAACCGAATGGATTCGTGTTCAAATCCCGAATAAGCCATGGTTGTATTTTCTTCGGGAAAAGAAGTCGGACTTTCACCCGTAATGGATTCCCGTCTCGAATGAAAGCAGTGCATTCCTTCTTGTTATATATTGGGATCATCATATGTAATAAATGTTTGTATTGTATGTTTCTGTTCTCTCTTCCACTTGTATCTCATTGTAGCCCAGGATGGAAACACACGGCAACAAGATTTCAGTTTTGGCTTTCCATAAAACGTGAATACCCTTTTCTTAGTAAACAGGCGATGAAAATTCTAATTCAATTTGCCACAGCTTATTTATATGAAATGGCCTTTCCATCAGTCACAGCCATCAAAATATGGTACCAATCTTAGCTTGAAATAAATGCAGTTCTCCGTCTTGCAGTAACAACATTGGATCCATAATCATGTTTCAAATAAGCAGAAACACATCCGTCACACTAGTAATGTATAATACAAAAAGTTTGATATACTTAAACCATTTTTTAATTGTTTTTACAATTTTTGTTTATGTTTTTTGTTTATTTTATTATGGTTTATTAATAAAGCTTTCTTAATTTGGTTACAATCAATAGTTTCATTTTATTAATTAAATACATTTTATGTGTTCTTAGATCGCATTTTTTTTTATAAATATATTTAACACTTAAAAATTCCTATTAGTGGTGGCGAGATTTAAATTATGAATTTACCGATCCGTGAGGTCAAAAAGTATGATGACTGGTGGTTATTAGTGACTGTTAAGTATCTGAAATTAGTAATTTCCCTTAGTTTATAACCTTTAAAAAAAAGGGAAATGGAAAACATTTCGTAAAGAAGGAAACGAATTTTGAAACAGAAATTTTTCAAAATCGCTACTTTTAAGAATAGGAAATTAAGGGCATTCTCAGGTACGTCTTCAGGCATGGCTAACTGGGCCCGGCCCAGGGCCTCACCCTCGGTGGAGGCTTCGTTTCGCCTTCAATTCTGTCAGAATAAGATCATGAACAAGATAATTTTAATGGTCAAATATTATTCCCGTACATATTCTACGAAAAACACGGAATTTCAAGCTAAATGTCATCTAGTAAAATTGGTAAGACTGTATTATTATGAGATGATCGTTGTCTATGTCTAGGCCAGGGCCTAATACCATAATCAATCATTCAACTCATTTAGTGGTGGTGGTGGGGCTAATCCCCATCTGGTCTAGTGAAACTAGACCAGGTCCATGAGTCCATAAATCTGTACAAAGTCTAAGAACAGCAGGAGGGATGCAACAGCCTCCTCACAGGAAAACCCCAGACATTGCAGAATGTGCTGAGGAGAAAAGGGACTCATGTTACATTTGGGGGAAATTGGGAAGCTTCTTTTGCCACCCTCAAAATTCATGCACCTCAGGGGACCAGTCGAAAATCGTGAGAATGCCGTTTGATATGATCTGGAACCCTTGAATAATATGGCTGATCCGGGGTGTCTTTGAAAGTACCATGGGTGTACAGGAGGGACTACTCAGGTTCTACATATTAATTCTTTAGCCCCATGGAGTAAATCTCAGTCGATGTAAGGACCATGTGGTCTTCTGGATCCACAGGATTGCTGGTAGCCTCCTTCGCAAGGTCGTCCGCAACTTCGTTCCCGAGAAGGCCTACATGAGAAGGGACCCACTGTAGATGAATAGGGTGCCGATCCGAAAGCTGTTGAAAAAGGTGAAGAATACTCATGCTGGTGGTGTCGCCGATAGATGGCCAATTCGATAAATGTTGGATGGATGATCGGCTGTCTGTCAGTATCCAAATTTCAGAAAAAGCTAGATCTCTTATGTTGTTAATAAATGAAAGACCACACATGATAGCTATACCCGGACTCCAGTTTCCAGTCAAGTCTACAAGTCTATGATAGCTATTAGTTCTGTTTTAAAGACAGAAGCATGGTCAGCATTTCTTCTCTGGTATTTGATGACGCGGTCAGGTAGTTCAATCAAGACTCCATTGCCAGTAGTATTTGTCTCTCCCTTACTGCCATCAGTATAGATCTTGGCTGCATCCAGTGGAATTTCATCAATCACCTCCAGAGCCAATTGCTTAAGAAGTTCGGGGTGGTCAGACATTTTATTGACATTGGGCGTTAAATTATAATGGAACGTGACCCCCTGGAGTCCAAGGACAGGGTTTATGAATGAAGTCAGGCAGTGGTGTTCCACATTAAAACTCAGGTTTTGTGCAAGTGCCTGGGAGAAGGGACTATTTCGTTTCAACCTTCGAGTATCTTTACAATACTTTAAGTATTGAGAGGTTCTATGTTGATCACCATAAAACTGAGCAGTTTGTTGAAGTACTTGGTCAAACAATATTTTCTTCTCATATTTAGAGGATGAAGGTCACACTCATATAGAACTAAGTTATTAGGACAGCTGTTACGAAGGCCTGAGATGATTCTAGCAGCCCTCAGTTGTATTCTTTCAAGTTTTTTAAGGTTAGAATCTGAGGCAATAAAGAAAATGGCAGAACCAAACTCCAAAAACAGGTCTAATTAAGGTAGTATAGGTAATTTTCAGAGTAGAGGCATCTGCACCCCAATCACGCCCCCAGAGATGTATTTTAATATATTAAGGCGTTTTCTACTTTTATTAATCAAATCCTCTATATGCCAATTGCAAAGAATCTCTTGGTCTAGGGTAAAACCTAGATATTTAGAATGTTTTATGTATAAGAGTTTTTGATCCTTTATAAAAACTGTTGGTTGATATTTATATAGATGTCTATTGGTGGTGAAAAAACTGGTCACAGACTTCGTGAGATTAAAGGATAATTTGTGGTTAGTTGCAAAGTCATTAACTCTGCTTAGACTCTGGGAAAGATTAGCCTCAATAGACAGTATGTCGTGACTCGAGTGCCAAAGGACAATATATCATCTGCAAATAAACCAATGCTTCTATTCTCAGTAATCAACTTTTCCACTCCAGCCAAAAACATAGAGAAGAGCGTAGGACTGAGTACTGATCCTTGAGGTACTCCTTGGCTGAGTTTAAAGTCCTTGGAAAGAGTCTTATTATACTTAACTCGCGAATAACTCTAGATTTCAAAAAATCTGAGATCCATGGCAGAGCTTTCCCTTTTATTCCAAATATATCAAACATCTTAAGAATGAGCTTGTATCTCCAGACCGTATCGAAAGCTTTAGATAAGTCTAAGAATACTGCTGCTGTATGATTAGTCGGTTTTAAATTTTGGGCATCTCTGACACATTGACAAAAGTACAAAATCTGATCTTCCGTACTATGTCCTCTCCTAAATCCATGTTGTTCCCGTGGAAGCAGATTACTGCTGTCTAGAAAGTAGGTGAGTCTTAGCATCCTTCTTTCCATGATTTTACATGTTATACTTGCAACCGGCCGATATGCCGGTTAACCGACTTATATGCAACCGGCCGATAACTCTCAGGGAAACTGAGTACCTTGCCCGGTTTCCTAATGGGAATGCTCTTTTCCACTCGTGAGGCAGTCGGCCACTTTTCCAAGATTGATTAAATATATCCAGCAGACGTTGAGTGTCGCTCGGACCAAGATGAGTAATCATAACCCCATGTATGTTATCTGGTCCCGGTGACTTCTTCAGATCGAGAGCATTTAAAACCAAGAGCAGTTCATGCATAGAGAAGTCGGCCAAGAAGACTGGATCACCAAGATCTGAGCTACGACACTTGTGTACAGCCAATTTTGCCTGCCTTTCGGTATTTTTGTCAGCCTTGTTAAAAGTCGGTCTACTCATTTTCTGATAATGGCTGCCTAGGATATTAGCAGTAGCTCTGTCATCATTTGGAGGGAAGCCATTCGCAGTCAAAATGGTATTGCAGACCTCCACTTGAGGTCGGTCTCTACTCAAAGATTTGGCAATAGACCATAACTTGGAGTTGTTAGTTCTAGCATCAATTTTACTGCATATCTCGTGCCATGATGCTCGCTTTTTTGCTGCATACAGACGTTTAATTTCTGCATTAGTTTTGTTAAACTCAACTCGGATACTGTCGTTGTTGGTATATTTGAGGTTTTGAAACAGTCTGTCTCTTTTATCAACTAGAGCTCGGAGACAAGGGTCATTGTGCATGTAGGTAGCTTTAAAACTCTTGAAATTCCCTCTAGGGATGGTTTTCTTTGCATTACGAATAACAACTTCTTTGAAATTGAGTCAGTTTACGTTGAGTTGATGAGAAAGCGGGAGTGACGTAAAGTCTTTTTCTGTAAGTTCAGCAAAAGCCAGTCAGCTTTATCGAAATTCCAAAACATTTCTCTTGTAAGAATGCTCTTCCAGGGTTTTTTCAATTCAATTTTAATGGGAAGATGATCACTTCCTATGTTGCCCAAGACGGACCAGCGGCAGAAAGGAAAAACATCCGCACTTGCAAGAGCAATATCAAGGGCTTCTGCAGTATTGTAGCTAAAGGAGTTGTGTGTTGGTGAGCCATCATTTAGAAAGATGAGAGCTCTGTCGTCAGCTGCATTAAGATCACAGCCTCTACTGTTATTTACAGAACATCCCCAGGAGGTATGCTTAGCATTGAGGTCTCCAATGAAAATACTTGATACATTGGCTGTTGCTAAATCTAAGAAAGAGTCTGGCAAGCAACCCTGATTTGGAGGGTGATACATATTAAATATATTCAATTTATGTTTACCCTAGAAAATAGAGACACCCTGAATTTCTAGATTTGTGCTCGTCTGTGATATAACGATATTTTGATATTTTATATCTCTAATTAAGAGTGCAAGACCACCGCCTCTCCGATTGGGTCTGTCCAAGCGATTTATGTGAAACTCTTTGATGTTCAATTTCATTCGTTCTTTTACTCATTTAGTTGAAATGCGGTTATCGGCCGAGCTGGTTTGTGCCTATGTTTTTGAGACTGTGAGTCATGCACATTTATTTGTTTTAAATTATCGTTTGAAAGAGTTTTTAACAGTGCATGCTATGGACTGTCTACCTTCAACGATCTCAGGTAGGCCTACTTTTGTATAGGGCCCAAGGCCTCAAAACTTTTAAGATTTCTCTGGGTCCAGGGCTTCAAAGAGTTTTAAGGCGTCCCTAAGCATTCTAATAAGTAAAATTTGACATTCGATATGTGATCCGAATTCCTTTTTAACTTTTGAAAAAATAGGAAATTAGGAACACACATTCCGAAAAGAAAGAATTGAAGTTCGCTGGAGAAAAATTGGAATTTTTAAGATGTTAAGAGCAAATTAATGAAAAATTCGGCTTCTAAGAGAAGGAAAATAAAGAAATTGTAAAAAGAAAAAAAATTGATATGTTATCAACAAAATTGGAAATTTTTTTTAAACCAATGAAAAGGAAATTAAGAACATTCTGAAAACGAAGGAGAAAAGTTTAAGCTTTTTGAACAAATTCCTGTGTGATTTACTTTTTAAAAAAGATATTAAATATGTGTTCTAAAATTACTCAAACGACTTTTGCTGAACCAAATGCCTTATGTTACATCATGCGGATTCTTTCTTTCTTTAGAACGGCATCTCGGTTGGATCCTATTACAACTAACCCCTGTTTGTTTTTTTAGCTTTTTTTGTTGTTGTTGTTGTTGCCAAGCTGGGCGCGATAAGTTTGCTAAGCTAGCTACCCTTCTTTTTCATTCTTTAAAATAAGAGACTGTTATCAGTGGCCGTTAGGTATCTGCAATTAGTTATTTCCTTTAATTACGTTAGCTTCGGCAACTTTGCACACTATACACGAGTGGAAACCATCGTTACCTTTCTTTAGACGCTTTGTTGTTATTCGGATAATAAGTGCAATTACCAGTTGTCTCGTAAACAATTTACGAGACAAAAGCAAGGTTTAATTTTCTTTTTTTAAAATTTTTTGGGAAAAAGGTTGTAATTATTAGATGGTGCTTACGGGAAAGAAGTTAAAAGGATGGAGATGCCGTTCGAAAGAAGGAAAGTATCCGCATGATTTAAGGAAAGGTATGTGGTTTAGCAAAAGTCGTTTGAGTAATTTTAGAATGTGTTCATTCTTGCCTATCGGTTTACTTATTTCGGTGATCTCAATAGGTGAATAATATTAATTTAATTTCGTTTCATTGAAGGCTTGCGTTTAATTTATAATTGCAATAGTTATCAGATGACAACAAATTCCATTTCTTCCAAGATTTTTTATTTCTGGAACTCTCAAAACAACATATGTAGTGAATAGTCAGAGGAGGAGTGTGAATTCCCTCGTTTTTTACACCATGCTTTGTTTTTGCAACATATTACAATTATCAAGCTAATAGTATATAAAAATACAAATATATATATATATATAAAAATATATAAATATATATATATAAATTAAAAAATGAAGTACTAAAAATTAATAAAGATTGTATTAATTTATATGTTTTGTCAATAATATTTTAATTATGCTATTTTTAAATTATAATTAATTAATAAGATTCCTCACTGATCCTTTTACAAGGCCTTCTACAGGATGGACTTGTGCAGTCATATAGTGAGGGAAACCTCAACTAATACTGTCCTTTATATGTTAAATATCTTTTTTTAAGAAACTAAATCATACAGAAATTTGTTCAAAAAAAGTAATTTTCTCCTTCAAACATCGATTCTTTCTCTTAAGAATGTTCTTAATTTTTCAATTTTCAGTAGTTAAAAAGCAACTTCCATTTTTGTCGTTCGGATATCAATTTTTACTTAGAATGCCCCTATTTACTGTTTTTAGAAAACTTAGATTTTACTGAATTTTTTCTTCACGTCTAAAAAAATTTCTCTTTCGAACTTTTTTTTTTCGAGATGTTCTCCATTTTCTACTTTTGAAAAGCAAAATTTTTCATGGAATTGTTCCGTAAGTTTTAAAAAGTACCTCTCTCTCTACTACATATTTTTAGAAACTAAATTTTACATGAATTCTTAAAGTTCTGCTGTATCCCAACTTTTGTTTCTTCCTACAAAACGATATGTTTTTCCATGTTTGACTGGACTGAAAAACGCGCCTTAGCGACATTTTGGGGCACCTTGAAAAAAATGAGTAAAGGAGTTTATAAATGAAAATGTATTCTAAAAGGTTTCTTGATGAAAACAGTACAATTCCTATTTATTTCACAAATGGAAGCATGAAATTCAATGAAGAATTCCAAATACAAAAGAGAGCTACTGCTGCCTTATTTCCGCTTTGAGTTCCTTTTTTTAAGCGTTTTCTTTTATTTGTGTATGTGGAGTTCTGGGAACTAGTAAGCAATCCATTTATTATCACTTAACAGCGAATACATAAAATTGCCGCCTAATTAGCGGACTATAACACAGAAGAGAAGCTCACAGTAGCACTCCAAATGAGGTGTTAATCTGAAATTATTTATAACATTCGAAAGTACTTTATTTAAAAAAGTGGTGTTAAATTTTTTTTTTTACTTAAAAAAATGTTTAATAATTTTTGTAATGTATATCAATTTATGAAACCACTTTGCATAGCCAAGGTTACGTTTGTCTGAATAAAGTTAGAGTAATTTTGATCAAACTGAACATCCATTTAAGCATTGTCCCACCCACCGAGTAAACTATGTATTATTTTTCCTTTATTTTCAATGTAAATTCCTTCATGGATACATTTAAACAAATTAACAAAAGTGATAATTTTACCTATGTAACAAATTTACTTACTAAATTTAATGAGGTTAATTTGTTTTGTTGTATTTTATAAAAACAAGAATATATTTTATTAAAACAAGAACTATCATTTAAGTGATTCTAGCCAGAATTAAGCTAAAGGAGTATATAATATTGGATGTCGTGAGCTTTCCAGCTTCTCATTTTTTCACAGACAACCAATTAGGAAGATGACGCATTTACGCACGTTCTCAACATTTAAATACACATTCTATTCAGATTTTGAAATTAGGTTTGAGAATTCTTTGATTATGGTAATACCACAGGAGGCAATGAATCATATGACCACATTGAAGAAAATAAATGTCATATTTTAGGAGGAATTGATTGGAATAGGCACTGAGGAAAATCTTACAGTTTAGAAACAAATGTGTCAGCAATTTTAGCGTTTAATAAGACACTTACCTGTTATTTATCCTGAATTATGGAACCAAAGAGATTTAGGGTTAAACTTAACAAGACTGACACCAATGTGAACATTTGTATTTGAAGTTTATAGTGAAAGAAGCATTTTTCATTCTCACTTATTTTATTTTGTGGTGCTCATCACACACCGTCTTAGTGTGTTTACATCTTGTGTTCTCTCTCTCTCGGGCAGACTCTCAAAACTATTCAAAGGGGTTGCCATATTCAATTCGGGACCCATGGTCGGGTTTACCACAGAGTAT